>JAKCPI010009146.1:0-11108 GCA_023213315.1 Euborellia annulipes
AAAGTGTATCGATTTGACGTGGAATGACTCAATTAACGAATTATTGGCATAAGGCCATCAGCCATTTTTGCCCTCAATAATATTAATTTATTTAATGGGGTATAAAAGTATACACTTCATAAATACGGGAGGGGCAGGATATAGGGGAGAGATCATTTCCTCATAGCTAGAGACCGGATTTTAAGCAAAATGCTTATTGCTCAATTTTATAAGCAACCATTAGATATTTAATTTCTATACGAATTAGGAAAAACTAAGTGCATTGAGATTGCATTTTTTATGCTTTTTTGCTTTTTTGAGTTTTCATGCTTTTTTTCCCTTTCGTGCTTATTTGAACTTATTTTACTAATATTTATAATTTTTTTGTTTTTTTTTTATTAAAAAACACACTTTTTTCCCATTCACACACGCATACACCAGGGACGTATATAAGGGGGAGGTGAAGGGGGGCCGGCCCCCCCAAAAAAAAAAAAAAAATTTTCCAAAAACCCCGCAGGGTGAAAAAATATAGCACTGTAAAAAAAACTTTTTTCGCAGGGTGAAAAAAATTTGGTTCCGCAAAAAACAAAATTTTTCGCAGGGCAGGGCGGAATAAATTTAGTTTCTTTAAAAAAAAAAAATTTGTATACGCCATTGGTATGAGTAAAAATTGCTTATGAGATGCTTTTTTTCAACTTTTATGCTTATTTAACAACTTTTTTATTCAAGTTTTTTATGCTTTTTTAAGCACTTTTTTTCCATTTTTTTATGCTTTTTTTTCCGGTCTCTACTCATAGCAATCTAAAAAATCTGGTGTGACTGGCGCACAGCACACAACTTTCTCTTACCCTTCGGTAAGAGAAAGTTGTGCACCGTCTGGTCACACCAGATTTTTTGTGTCGAGATATATTTAGTTTCCCATAGCACCTTAGTTTCAAACTTGCATTTTAAATGTTGACTGCTTGAAATAAACTATGGTTATTTTTCAAAATTTTAATCTCATATTTGG
The DNA here is from genome assembly GCA_023213315.1 of Euborellia annulipes. Lineage (NCBI taxonomy): Eukaryota > Metazoa > Arthropoda > Insecta > Dermaptera > Anisolabididae > Euborellia > Euborellia annulipes. The sequence goes on from JAKCPI010009146.1 coordinate 989, forward strand.
ACATTTTATACACAATATAGAATCGTAAATAAATACAAAATTTCATAAGAATTGGAAAAAAAAATTTTAAATGCCTAAAAAGTTCCCCCTTTTGAATCGAAATTAACATACAAATCCCTATAGGAAATTAACATTAGGCCTATGAGAGAAGGCGGAGAGACAGGCGATAATGTTTGCAAGTGAGAGAGAGAGAGAGAGAGAGAGTGAGATATGTTTTCCCGGAAACAATTAAAGACAGAAATAAAATTAAAAAAAAATGGGAATTTAAATTATAATTGGCCCAAGGGGCTTGGAGTAGTTGGTAGCGTGCCTACCTTCTATACCGAACGTCTCGGGTTCGGATCCCAGGCAGTCCGATAATTTTATTTAAGGCATTTGGATACCAAATGACTTAAATAAAAATGCCTGGATCCCCCAATTGATATATTAAACATACTGATTATCGTAAAAAGTCTTAAATGGCCTCAGTTGCCGAAAAGACTGTGTGAATGTGAGGGTGAATGAGAAAAAAGTGTGAATGTTTTAACAAAAAAAAAAAAAAAAAAATAATAATTGATTTTTAATCTAATAAAAAGAAAAAGATTTAAATTCCGTTACCATGGCAACCATTTCTATCTTTCCTATGAAGAACAAGAGTAAAGTGGTCTTCAGAAGATTTCAACGGCAAAATGAGAATATACATTTTAAAGAGCATCTAAAAAATAGTTGATTTATGAATTTAAAAAAAATCCTTGGAGGTAATTTTGAGAAAATCGAAAAAAACTGAAAAAGTACATCAGTAAAGTACTAGTACTTTTTGGCCGATTTTGTTCAAAAGCTTATTTTGAGATTCTTCAAAGGTACCTAAGTTAAATATAAAATTTCAATCCGGTAGCTCAACTCCTTCATGCTAAAAATCTGTCCACACACACATACACACACACACACGCACACACACACACACACACACACAGACCAATTTGCGGGACCCACTTTTTTTGGACTCAGGGGACCTCAAAACATGTATATCCATCAAAATCTCGACATCGAATTTTTGACATGATCGCAATACTTTCTCTCTATATATATTTCATATATAGGGTACGAGAAAGTAAAAAAGAATTTGCTAGATTTAAGTCTATCTATAGATCTATATCTGGGTAATCGGGATGAGTTAAGAGTTGAATTTTTGAGATGGATCTGAATTTTCGGTCTTTGGTTCTAGTATAGTTTTACGCTGAAGCGTCATTTAAACTTTTGCTTGGGGAGAATTTTTTTTTTTAATTTCCCAAAAATTTTATTAGTCAAAAAATGTATCTGCTGTAACAAGCTAAAAAGTCTATTTATCATCATTTTTAAGTCGAGTTTTCACCAAGCTCAAACTTTAAAGTTCTTTTCCCTTTCCGGGTTGGTAAATTTAAATTAACGCGTTTGAAAGAAGAAACAAGACGTTTCGAAACGACTGATGGATGACAAGAATACCTTAGCTTAGGTAACTCTTGGTCGTAGATGTATACGTTCGAATATCTATGATCACAAGAGCCTTAAGAAAATGGAAATATTTTTTAATGGTTATTTGGTTGCATATATTCCAGGCGATTCGTCAGTTTAAGAAATAATCAGTAAAAATAAACAAATGACTAATGATGTTGAGAGACTGCAAGATGAAATGGAAATTTTATTCAAGAATCCCTAAAATATAGGCCTAAATCCTTTAAAAAATTGATATGTAAAAATATTAAAATCTAATCATCATCCAATTTTAGTTTATTTCTTTCAATTCCAAATAAAAAAAAAATCTCCCTTTTCTAATAAAATAATATTATAGGAAAAATCTGCCGAGTTTAGCGAATAATTTGAAGCCATTTGAATGAAATTTAAGTCATTTCTATACTCAGTAACAATTTTATTTGCGAGGGTCCAAAATGACTCTCAAAAATTCTAATTCAATCTATAAATTTGAAATATATGGTAACGACATCAGTAGGTAACCATTTGCCATTTGAGTTAAAAAGCTAAATAACAACATTTAATATTTGTATTACTTTTTTTTTACTTACGCTCAAATAAAGCAAACTCCTTAACAAAAAATATAAAAAATGTATGAATAATCTATATCGACATCTTGTTATTTAGCTTTTTAGTGAAGAAATGTGGCTGTGAGGAATTGATTAAGTGCTATGCAAGAAATAAGTGGAAAACCGCCGGAAATATTGAATAAATTAAACTTCTCTTAACAAGAAGTTTTGGCCAAATATTGAGCCATCTTTAGCTTTTTTATGCTATATAAAAATTATTTCCATTGACTTTGGTTATAATTAGAGAGCGAATTTTAAGCAAAATGCTCATTGCTGAATTTTATAAGCAACCATTAGATATTTAATTTCTACACGAATTACGAAAAACTAAGTGTATTGAGATTGCATTTTTTATGCCTTTTTTGAGATTCATGCTTTTTTCCTCTTCGTGCTTATTTGAACTTATTTTATGAATATTTATAAAATTTTTAAAAATAATTCAAAACATTATTCAGCGAAAACGTTCATGTAAAGCAAATCCTTCGGCAACTGCGTAAATCGCGCCTTCCCTACTCTGTCTCGTCCCCCTGGCCCCCCTACTCTGGCTAGGGGCCCCCTGGACCCCTCTACTCTGGCTCGGGCTCGCCTTCGGCGGACCCTCGCGGGGGGGGGGGGGCTGACCACTCACTTTCGATAATTTAAAGTTGCATTCTGTACTTGTTTATCAGAATATATAAAGTGGCGTCATTTGGGGGGAGGGGGGGCATTTGCCCCCCAAGGGCTCTGATTTTTATAAAATTTTATATTATTCTAAATAAAATACTCCAAAATACATCTACGAGTATACAAACTGTACAAAATTAAACAATTAATTAAATTAAATATGTTTTGGCCAAATTTGAGTACCCATTTGTAAGTAAATTTTAAGAAAAAAAATGTTTGCCCCCTCCCCCCAAGAAAAAGTTGAAATGACGCCACTGAATATACTCGTATATACAAATAAAATTTTAAAGTATTAATTTTTAAAATTTTATATTAAAATTAATTACATCCTTTACCCCCCCCCCCCTTTGTATCCGCCATTGATATGAATAAAAGTTCCTTATGAGATGCTTTTTTTTATTATATGCTTATTGAACAACTTTTTATTCAAGATTTTTATGACTTTTTAAGCACTTTTTTTCATATTTTTATGCTTTTTGTCAGGTCTTTAGTTATAATTTGATATTTTAAAATAAGAAGATAAAGGAGCAAACAGCCAGGTAGTTAGTTTCCACGAAATGAAACTCTCTGTTGAAGAAACAGTTTCGGTTTTAATGAAATGATAATGGTTATATTTCATTAAAACCGAAACTGTTTCATTAAAACCGAAACTGTTCCTCAACAGAGAGTTTCATTTCGTGGAGACTAACTACCTGGCTGTTTGCTCCTTTATCCTCTTATTGTTAAATACAACAGCCACTTTATTTCTTCAATTTGATATTTTATTTAATTTTAGTTATAATCTATTGGCTAACCAAAGTCAATGTAAATATTTTTTAAAAATAGCTTATACAACTGAAGATGGTTGGCCGAAACGTCTTGTTAAGAGGAGTTTAATTAAGGGTTTTAATTGAATTGTTTGGTACCGTTCCCTTAGAAAAAAAAATACCAATGTAGGGTTGCAAAACTCTAATGATTTCTTGAATTGGACTAAGCAGCCCGTGAAATATTATAAAAGAACTTAAAGGCTAAAAATAAAAATCTGGTGTGACTGGCGCACAGCACACAACTTTCTCTTACCTTCGGTAATCGAAAGTTGTGTTCTGTGCTTGTCACACCAGATTTTTCGTGTCGAAATATATTTAGTTTCCGCCAATATATTAGAAATTTAAGATGTCAAAATTATAAACATGGGAAAATATTTATATTTTGTTACCATGGCAACCATTTCTCCTATCTTTCCTATGAAGCACAAGAGTAAAGTGTACTTCAAACAATTTTGAGGGCAAAACGAGAATATACATTTGAAAGAGCATCTAAAAAATAAATGATTTTTGAATTTTAATCAAAATCGTTAGAGCGAATTTTGAGAAAATCGAAAAAAACTGAAAAAGTACATCAGTAAAGTACTAGTACTCTTAGGCCGATTTTGATTAAAAGCTTATTTTTCCGGTCACGGGAGGTATTTAACTTAAATATAAAATTTCAACCTCCTAGCTCAATTCCTTCATGCTTAAAATTGAACACAGACACACAGACACACACACATACACACACACACACAGACCATGTCGCGAAAACCACTTTTTTGGATTCAGGGGACCTCAAAACGTGAAGATCCATCAAAATCTCGACATCGAATTTTTGACATGAATCCAATACTTTCTCTCTCTATATATATATATATTACATATATACATAGGTAAGAGAAAGTAAAAAGGTTTAAAATAAAATTTGTAAATTTTTACAAAGACATAGATCGTCAGACATTTCAAACATTTTGAAAAAGATTATTAGCTCTATAAGTATAAAAAAAAAAAAAACCTAAAAATTTCTCTGATCCCGAAAGCAGTTTAAGTTTCTTTAACTATCCCCAAGCGAGGTGAAAAGTGTTGTGTAAAAAAAATAAAATCATAAAAGCCACCCTTCGTTTATTTTCCAGTTAATATGAATTTTTTATTTTGTTGGTTTCCCTTTTATCATCAACTTCATTAGACTAATAAAAAATTGAAAAGTTAAAAATTTTCTTAACTGTGTGAGGGTGAATTTCGGTTCGATTAACATTATGACCAACCAATAATAACTCCCTCTTGGAAAGAAACCTCGGCACCAATTTAGGGGTGGGATCTTTCTTTCCCCTCAGCTATTAAGTCACCCATCCAAGACTTTGTATGTTTTATTAGTCCCAAATTTATGTGTTGATCCTGAGTAAAAAAAAATAAAAAAACAAGAGAGCGGAAGTCGGATGGCATCGAAAGAGAAGGGGAGGGGGAGGGGCCCTTTGCATTTAGGGTTTGCACCCTTCGACAAGTAAGGGAGAGAGACTTACGAAATTTGTGCCTGGCAAGTAGCCAAGCGTCCACCGACGCACCGCCGATGCTATTGTTGTTTATATTGTTGTTGATATTGTTGTTCTCTCTCGAGTGATGGTCGTGAATGACGGAGTTGCCGGCGCCGTTCTTTTGAGGCCAGAGTGCATTCCTGCAACAGAAAAATCAACTAAATCAGCACCAAATAAAAACAACTTTATCAACAAATTTTTCTAAAAAATTTTTACACACTGATAAAATTTTTCTACGAGAAAGTGACAGAATTAGGCAGGACTGCACCAAGGAAAACTCGCCCGGGGCCAAGAGCATAATTTGCGTCCCCCCTACTTTTGTATCAGGATCAGAGAGTTTTTTTCGAAGGGGCGGGGGATTCCGGATGATCCGAGAAGTATCCCCCCGCCTCCGCGCAAATTAATAAATTTTAAAGAAAATAAAAGTGTTTCTAATTTTATTGATAAAATCATGTTTCTCTCTATATTTTTCTTTATTATAATTTAAAATTTTTGGGGGTCGGGGAGGGAGGGGGTATGAAGTAGCAGGGCCGCAGACAGACTTGACGGGCCCCGGGGCTACTTACTAATACGGGCCCCCCCCAAAAAAAAAAAAAACTTAAAGTTTTTTTTTTAGTATATAAAAGGCCTTCATGCCAACAATTTTTTACACAGTTTTTGACGCAATTTTTGAAATACGGTAGTTATACATAGCTTATAAAATTTATTTAAATAAAGTTAATTAAAAATTTTTCAAAATTTCCTAAACAAAGAGTTACAATATTTTATCGAGGCCGGACAGAGGATTTCCGGGGAATCTGGGGGTATGGAAAATTTTTTGAAAATTAGCCCTTGAAATCTGCGTTTTTAGCTATCGTGAGTCGTGAAAAAGATCAAACTTGATTTGAGCTTAAAGGGCCCGGGCCCCCTGAGGAAAGAAATTTCAAGAAAATGATTTTTTTAATTGAAATTTTAAGATTTGAGCTTAAAGGGCCCGGGCCCCCTGAGGAAAAAAATTTCAAGAAAATGATTTTTTTTTTTAATTGAAATTTTAACCATGAAAATTATTTTTTATTAAGACTTGACGGGCCCCGGGGCTACTTAATAATACGGCCCCCCCCCTCACCCATTGAGATTTTTTAGGTATGCAAAAGGCTATTGTGGCCTTCATGCCAAAAATTTTTTACACAATTTTTAAAACAGTTATACATAAGCTTAGCTTACAATATTTATTTAAATAAAAAAGTTATTTAAAAATTTTTCAAAATTTCCTAAACATAGGGTTACCATAATTTATTGAGGCCAAACCCGGACAGACGACTTCCGGGGTGGGGTATGGAAAATTTTTTGAAAATTAGACACTGAAATCTGCGTTTTTAGCTATCCTGAGACGTGAAAAATATTACTTGCTTAGAGCTTAAAGGGCCCGGTGCCCGGGTCCCCACAGGAAAAAATGTGCAAAAAATGATTTTCTTTATTGAAATTTTGAGATTTGAGCTTAAAGGGCCCGGGCATCCTCAGGAAAAAGGCAAGTTTTTGAGCTCAAAGGGCCCGGGCCCCTTCAGGAAAAAAAATTCAAGAAAATGATTTTTTTTTAATTGAAATTTTAACTATCAAAATTATTTTTTATTAGAATTTTAAGGTTGGAGCGCAAAGGGCCCGGGCCCCGGGGACATAGCCCCCCTGCCCCCCCCCCCCCCTGTCTGCGGCCCTGAATATGGCCTATCAAATAGATAAAAGGATTATGCCTGGGAGAAGATTATTTAAAAAAAGAAAAAATCCTTTAAGATCTTAAAATCTGTTACTTCTATTAGTTACAATACATTTGAGTTTCAATATTTAATAGAAATTCAAACATATTTAATTAATTGATTGATATTTGATATTTAAACATATTTAATTTTCATTAAATCAAACTTAAGTATTTATACAATTGTATTTTTATTTAGCTTATTTTTATGGCTTTTAATTGATTTAAATTCCTTTCAGTTCCTTTGGAGAATGCATTGAAACTGAAAAAAGGGGTGTGCTTATTAGTATCTAGTCCAAATGGAATTAAATGATTTATTGAAAAAGTAATATTTTGAAAAAACTAACCTCTGACATTTATATTTATTTTCATTTTGTCTGTTTTTCTTTACTCGTGTTCAAATCTGTTTTTTATTTTGTTTTAATTTAAAGACATAAGTAATTGCTGAAATAAATTTTTTTTTTTATTAAAATAAACCAAAAGCAGTGGCTATGGCAAAAATATTTATCTTTTCTTACTCAGTCAAATTTTGGCTTCTTTTTCTTATTTTTCATAATATTAAATTTTTCTTATTTTTCCATATTCATTTAAATGACAATAATGTTGATTTGTCCAATTACACTAGTCGACAAGGTTTTTTTCACAAGAAATCTGATTAGTGAACCTAGTGCATTTTTTCATTCTGAATTCAGATATGTAGTTAGAATTTTTCCATCAGGCACAGTTTTAGAGATATAGAGCAAAATAGAATTTAGTCGAAAATGGGCTCTAAAAGGGCTTTTATTTAAAATGTTCAAATTATTTTTAACGCGACACCCCGTCAAATTATGCAGATAGTTAGAATACATATAAATTTTAAGTTTCATCCCAATCGGAGGTCATTTAGACGTGCCGCAAACGGCTTAAAGTTTAGAAAAATCGAAATTTTCAAGATTTTTTTTGCTTTGGTCACCCCAAATACAATTTTAGAGATCCTTGAATGAAAAACACATATATGTACGATATTCTATAGTTCTTTGGCTTTCTAAAAAGCATTCATTCGTAAAAATCTGTTAATTATTAACGAAATTATTAATAAAAACGTTAGCAAAGAAAAACCTAAGTACACTCACTGGTCGAAAAAAATGGACTTCAATTGAATTAAAAAGCGAACCCTATCTACGAGAAGCTAATGTATCCTCTCTGAGCATCGGGTCACGGGCCCTAACTTTATTACATATTATTAAAAAAATATATTTTTGAATCTCATATCTTTCTTTATACTTCTAAAAGAACAAGAGGTCCATTTTTTTCGTCCAGTGAATGTACTTAGGTTTTTTCTTTGCTAACGTTTTTATTAATAATTTCGTTAATAATTAACAGATTTTTACGAATGAATGCTTTTTAGAAAGCCAAAGAACTATAGAATATCGTACATATATGTGTTTTTCATTCAGGGATCTCTAAAATTGTATTTGGGGTGACCAAAGCAAAAAAAATCTTGAAAATTTCGATTTTTCTAAACTTTAAGCCGTTTGCGGCACGTCTAAATAACCTCCGATTGGGATGAAACTTAAAATTTATATGTATTCTAACTATCTGCATAATTTGACGGGGTGTCGCGTTAAAAATAATTTGAACATTTTAAATAAAAGCTGTTTTAGAGCCCATTTTCGACTAAAATCTATTTTGCTCTATATCTCTAAAACTGTGCCTGATGGAAAAATTCTAACTACATATCTGAATTCAGAATGAAAAATACTTCTAGAATATCATATCTTCATTCTTGTGAAAGAAAAAAAGTTCATTTTTGTCGACTAGTGTTATTTGTATTAATTCTATAAGGATCTTATTAAAAACGGTCAAAACAAATTAGTTTGACATATAAATATATTTCTCAATCTCCGCCAGATGTCAGCTTAATGCAACGAATTTTCCAAAATGACGTAGGTTTTTGCCATGTTGCCAAACTTAATATTCTTAAATTTCATATTAGTTAATCTACAGTTTAAATGTGTTTATGAATAGAAAGTTTGCTTAAATACATATTATCGTTTAACAATTGATTAGTTAAAAAGCTTTTCAAATACTCTTTTATGAATTAGGCGGTATACCTCCAAAAGGGAATGAGATATTCAAGAAATTTTTTTTTCTAAATAATCTACATGAAATGGGCTTTAATTTAGTAAAATAAAAATTTTGTGTATTTTGTTCCCTCTAATTCTAAAGTCCATTGCAAGTTTCAATATATAGTTTTACATGTTAAAAAGGCTTCAAGGGCAAAATGAAAATATACATTTTAAAGAGCATCTAAAAAATAATTGATTTATGAATTTTAATAAAAATCGTTGCAGCAAATTTTGAGAAAATTGGGAAAAACTGAAAAAGTACATCAGTAAAGTACTAGTACTTTTTGGCCGATTTTGTTCAAAAGCTTATTTTGAGGGTACCTAACTTAAATATAAAATTTAAACCTCCTAGCTCAATTCTTTCATGATTTCAAATGGACACTGTGTGTGTGTCTGCTTAAACACAGACGAAAACAATCAATTCAATTGAAAGCATGAAAGGATGGAGAATAGAAGGTTGAAATTTTATATTTAAGTTAGGTACCCCCTCCCGGACACTCAAAACAAGCTTTTGAACAAAATCGGCCAAAAAGTACTAGTACTTTACTGATGTACTTTTTCAGTTTTTTCGATTTTTCTCAAAATTTGCTGCAACGATTTTTATTAAAATTCATAAATCAATTATTTTTTAGATGCTCTTAAAATGTATATTTTCATTTTGCCGCTGAAATTTAACATGCAAAACCATATATTTAAACTTGCAATGGACTTAGAAATAGAGGGAACAAAATACACAAAATTTTTATTTTACTAAATTAAAGCCCATTTCATGTAGATTATTTAGAAAAAAAAATTTCTTGAATATCTCATTCCCTTTGGAGATATTAGCTTTAGCGCTAAAGCATGTTTGCGTTTTCAAAACTAAAAAAAAATCAACAATATGAATTTTTTTTTATATTTTAGGATTAACTTAGATTCGTGATATATTTTTTTTCTAATTCCTTATTGTTTAAAGAACTTACCAAAAAAATTTCATCAAGATTGGTGGTCAAATAAATAAATGAGAAATTATTTTCTCTTCCATGTCACATTTTGTTTGGCATTCTCCAAGCCTCGGAAGGTGAAAAAATCAAAACTTTAAAGTGCCATAACACGAAAACTAAGTGAGATAAAAAATTGAAATTTGGTCCTGTTACTTATCTCTATACATAGAACAAACATACCAAGTTTCATAAAAATCTGAGATTATGGGTGAAAATTTTTTATTTTTTGGTTGATTTGACGTGGAATGACCCTTAAATAA
>JAKCPI010009147.1:0-16066 GCA_023213315.1 Euborellia annulipes
TTTTTATTCACTATTCTTCTTTTTTGAAACGACACAAAAATCCGGTATGACCAGTCACGTCAGATTTTTACGAAGTGAAATGAATTTGATGGAAAAAACATCCCTAAGGATATTTTCTATTGCTTTTATTACATAACTATTAATTACACAACAAAATACATAAGAAAAAGTCATCAGAATTTTCACTACCTGACTCCCCTTTTATTTAAATAAAATAGAATCGTCCACCTTCCCTCCTAACGATAATTAGTATTAGAGAAGCCTAGGTACCCTCCCCTCTCTTTTTGCAATCAGATTGAAATATTCAATAAAATAATTCCCTCTCTCTTCTTCTTCCTCCCACTTGTGACTAATTAGCCAATCACAAGGGTTGTATTCTTTGGCGCCTTTAGGCCTGCTTAGAAAAGAGCACTGAGCTAGCCTAGAGAGGTCAGTAGAGGGGAGGCTTTGTCTAGTAGTGAACCTGTGCAACTCTTCGCAAGAAATACCCACGCCACCTCATTTAAAGTGCAGCCATCTTAGCAGATGGCAGGCTCTCTCGCGCTCTCTTCGTTTCTCGCAGTTTTTGCCTAGGTATTTGACTTCTATATTGCTAATTATTTATTAATTATTCTCATTAATCATTCAATATTTATAATTGATAAAAAATTTCAAGAATTCCTAGATATTTTTTTTTTAATTTATTAATCACTGCCTCAACTACAAACAACACTTATTTTTTGATGTTAGATGACGCCTTTAAGCCCCAGGCCCCTTTCTGAATATTAGTGTCGTACCTTAAATGAATACATATTGTCGTTATTTTTCTTTTTTTTACTCTCCATTTTAAAATTGACTGATTTATTTTCTATTTATTTTATTTTTACCATAAAATATCCCTATCTACTCTGAGTTCATGATCAAATTTTCTATACTCTTATGTCTTTATCTCATTTGATATAAGATTTATTATTACAATTCTAAGTGTACAAACAAATTATTTTATAAAAAAAAAGGTATCAAGTAAATGAAATGAACATTTTATATGAATTTGAGAGGCATTTTATAAAGTATAGCGAATCTTATTCACGTCTCTATCACATGTTAATGTATACATTAACTCTTTATATAAACTTTCTTATATCTTTGTATAAATATATGAATCAGAGTTAAGAGGGCTTGGGTATTCTTATTGCTGAACGAGTAAAATTAAACTTGTGGCACTTAAAGGGGGGCGGGGGGGGGGGGTTCAGTAATTCTTTCATGCTCGTTCTTTGCTAAACGTTTCTGGCTCCGTCTAAGCCCTGAGGCAATACAAAATCACTTTCATGCAAAAGTTGCCCATATCCACATACATTAGGAAGAAGTACATCTTCTATCTTTATCTTATATCAAGTTTTTGTCATTATTTAATCCATTTCACAAATTTAATTTTATTACCTATTTCATATATGTTTGAATGAAGTCACACATACACACAGGAATCTAAATATTACATGAAACAGAAAAATATATTATCGGAGTCGAAAATATTTTATTTTTTATTCTTGAATTAAATCATCATTTGTGATATTTATTTGTTGATGGGTCAAACGCCATACTTAACATTATCAAATCCCTTAAATATAAAATTAATGAATAATTATATTTTTAACATAGGCCTACTAATTTTTTAAAAGAATTTTTTTCTTAGTTTTTTTTCTCTTTACTTCTCTTATCTCTTTCGAGTCTGAACCTGTCTGGATTCTCTTTGTTTTCTTAAAGAAATTATTCCATAAGCACCCTTTACTTTTAGAAAAAGGACATTTTTATAATCATCCTTCTTGCTTCAAGGTGAATTAATGAATGCAAATATTTTTTTTTTAACCTTCTTTTTCTCTCCTTTATCTTTGGGTCTCATTTCACTTATATTTTATTTAAAAGTATGGTGTGACTAGTTGCACCAAATTTTTTGCGTCGACATATATTTAATTTGCCAATATACTATATTAGAACTCGAGATGTAATTTTTTTTTTGTTCCTTTCGGCGTAAACAAAACAAATTACGCTAGGTCTCGTTTTTGGATGATTTCGAGTACTAGTACTTTACTGATGTACTTTTAGTTATTTCCAATTTTATCAAAAGAAAAACCACCAGCTCGGTCATTCCGGAACTTATTTATTAATATGTCGACACAAAAAGTCTGGTGTGACAAACACAGTACACAACTTTCAATTACCCAAGATAAGCGAAAGTTGTATATTATTGCTGTGCGAACAGTCCAGTCCACCGTGTTATTTATTCATTGCACTTTCGGACTTTTTTTCAATATTTTTCTTTTTTGACGGTTATAAAAGCGACATTAAATAAAAAGTGAATCTATTTGATAGAAGTCAAATGAGAATATTACAATTAGTGTAATATTCCATTCAAATCTTGCTCTTTGAGCCAGAGGTTTGCTTTTCTCACAATTTAAATTTTTTTTTTTGTTTATTTTTTAGAAATCGACGAATCGCCTTCGAGAATTGACATCATAAAGAGACCATCCTTCATCAGACATCGCGTTACGTCAGCCAGGCAGTCACTACAGCAGATTCCACGAGTGTAGCAGCTACATTTAAAGTCTGTATGAACATTTACGTGGGCGTAGAGTAAGCAGTTTAGGATTTTTCAAAATTTTATTTGACTTTTCTTATTCCGGCTTAAATATAGAATATTTTTACCTAGGTGCATGGATAGGATGTATTAATTCAATGCAATTCTCCCATTTCAGAGTCCCTTTTAGATAGTTAAAGATTTAAATTCAAGATTTTTAAATTAAAAATTAATTAATTTTTAAAACTTCACTTCATTTTTACTTTTTTTTATTTAAATTTAAATTAAGATAATTTGTCAAATTTTTTTCTAAATTCATTTTTTAATATACTAAATTTAACTTTTTAATTTTTTTTATTAAAGAATAGGTTTTTATATTTCAGTACCCAATGCAGGTTTCGTTTCTCAAGGTAAAGGGATGGATGAATGTTCAATAAGCAAAAGGTATACGATTATTGGTAATATGTGGATCATGCACAGTACTCATTTCATCCCTTTACCCCTCGAGGGAGCAACATCAACATATGAGACAATTCAAGTGTGCATGTATTATTATTTTAACTATTATTATTTAATTCAGTTTTAGGTTTTGCGTGTATGGGATTATTAACAAATACTATTTAAGGGGATCTATCTCTTTATGTTTAATGTTTAAGAATACACGCAATTCTTATTAGATTATTTAGAAATAGATAGGTTCTATATAGAGGGCGCATAATTAGAAAATCTCTACGCTCACGCATTTATATATTAATGGGGTTTTAGGCCTTCTATGTCGGAATTCTCTGATGTTCTCTTGAATTGACGTTCAATTGTGAATTGGTTCCTCAATACTGGCATAGGGTGTTGTTGTTCGTCCCATTTAGGTTTAGGCAGGGCTCCCAGGAGAGGATCATTTCACTTTTGACCGTTGTTCAAGGGAAATAGGAGAATTCCTCTATCGCATGTTTCTCCCTTTCGCGCATTTGAGAGAAAGAGTGTTTTCTCTTTCTCCGGGGCTCTTTGTCCATCAGTGCTGAGTTCTGGGCCTTGGTTGTTTCAGGCCAGAATGAGTTAATGTTCAAGATGTTAGGAGTTCGTATAGGATGTTGTTAGCTTTTAGGGTTCTTTTTTTTCAGCATGCATCTTGAACAACGTCATTCTGTTTCTGAGATGAGCAATCAAGGGGGATCTTCAGTATTGTTTGGCCGGGCTTCCTTCCTAACTCGTGAATGATTATCAGATCAATTATCTCTGCTCTATTTTAGTTCGCTATTAAACGACATTGATTAGGCAGGTGGGTGGAGATTAATTGATCTGTAATGTGTCTTAGTACATATGTACTGTATATGTTCCATTTCCTCTTTACCTTTCTTTGGGTTTGTGGGCGCGTTTTCACCGTATCGTTTCGAAGTGATATAATGAAGGCTTACCTGCCTTCCGGGAGTGTCCGCGTTTCGCGATCGTCTCAAGAAAGAAGAGGAACTTCATTTTAGAATTAGATGACCGTCACGGTCATAGATAGTGGGATTAGGTTAGCTTTTAGGGAAGCCCTCGTTGAGCCGAAAGAAGCAGTCTACAAAGTAAGTTAAAGAAATTTTCAATATTTTTCATAAAATATTACGTAGTATCAATGATATAAATTAATCCTTTAATTCTTCTTTTGTTTTAGATGGTTAGGGTGGGAGTGGGGGCTGAGATCGTCGAGATTCTTCAGGGCATAACCAACTGGATCCTTTCGTAAGTAATATTTAATCTAATATCCTAATTAAAAAATTGCATAATTTAATAAAAAAAATTTTCAGTTCGGTCAGATCTTATTGAAGTTCCAGATTCCAAGTCTTTTTTTAAGTTTTAAGAAACGATATTTGTTGATGTCGCATTTCGGGGTTCCGGAGGCTGAGAAAGAAACAAAACAAAAATGTAGTAAGGTATAGTCTTGGGGTTCTCCGATATACGTATACTCATTATATATTATAGAGACTAATTGTATATTTATTTCTTCTTTTGTTTTAGATGTTTGTGGAAGGGGGAGGGAGGCTGAGATCGGACAGAATCTTCTAGGCGCAACAACTGAATTATTTTGTAAGTAATATTAAATTTAAAAATTTAAACTTCTATTTTAATAAAGAAATTCTACTTTTCTCTTTTTTTTATAGATACTTTTGATTGAAAGAACATTTATTTACATAACAAGACTTTTCAAAATCCTTCAATAGAAATAAATTTTTCTCGCTCAGGATGAGAAGCGAACCTGGGACCCTATGCACGAGAATAACCTCTTTGAAGATTTATCAGGTGTGTTATGGTTACGATTATTTCGATGGTTTCCAAACTTTATGTTACAATAGCTACCTTAAAAATATTTAATCGTATGACGTCTCTTCCCCCATTTTATAAAATAACTAGTCGCAAAGCCCGCCTTCGGCGGGCTTTCCACCTAGCCAGAGGGCTGCGCCCCCTAGACTCCTTGCTCACCTTTGGCGAGCAATTGCCTCTAGTTTATGTGTGCAAAATTTCAAAACAATTGGATGAATAGTTTTTCAGTTTTCGTTGACGAAAAAAATTATCACAGACTACACACAGACACACACACACAGACATCATTCCAAAAACTACTTAAATGGATTCAGGGGACCTCACAACGCATTTTGGCAGCTTCAGAAAAATTTCGATTTTTTTTTACGATTACATTAACTTTACCTGTCCAACCTATGGTTGGTGGGCAAAGTTAAAAAGTGGTTTTCGCGATATGGTCTGTCTGTGAACAAAATATCTCAGGAACTAAAAGAGCTACGAGGTTTAAATTTTATATTTAAGTTAGGCACCCTCCCAAGGGGTGAAAATAAGCTTTTGAACAATATCGGCCAAAAAGTACTAATTCTTTAATGATGTACTTTTTCAGTTTTTTTCGATTTTCTCAAAATTCGCTCCAACGATTTTGTTTAAAATTCATAAATGAACTATTTTTTAGAAGCTCTTTAAAAAGTATATCAGTAAAATTTTTTGTGGAAATCGTTTGAAGTACACTTTACTGATGTGGAAGCATTCGTAGCTCAGCGCCATCTATGAATCATCGCGTGGTCAAGTTTGGAACTAAAGTGCTAAGAGCAACTAAATATGTCTCGACACAAAAAATCTGGTGTGAACAGCACGGTGCACAACTTTCTCTTACCCTTCGGTAAGAGAAAGTTGTGTGCTGTGCGCCAGTCACACCAGATTTTGTCTTCAAATATTTGTTATTATACACATAGTATCGTTCTAAAACAAACTTTTACCCGTAAATTTTATTTATACTCTCCTTGAAGTTTATTTCTGAATATATTTTGGCAAATGGCATGTGGATTTAATCGATGCTAACAGGTACAGGTGTCAAGTGTCTTGGCTCATATAAATCACAGAGGGGGGAGTGCTAATCGGTAATTAACTTTTTCAACTTGTTCAAGACACCTTGTGGGTCCAGAAAGAGAGAGATGCAATGGTGTTGGTAGTGGCTGCTCTCGCGTGTCTCCTCTACCTAAAATAGAATCCTCTCTTTACAGCCAATTTGCTTCATTTCGGTTGAAGTCTATCAAAACAACACAACATAACGCTTTCGGATAGGGGAATAAACTCTTTTAAAAGGGATATAAATAAATAAATATTAACAGGAAAATACAAGAACAAAATAATTTTAAATCACTATTTTTGTCTCTACATTTTCACCTGATCGTTTGGGCGTAGCCTATTTAAAATTCGAATGCAGCACTCTAGTGCAGCCCATTGTTTTTTAAAGTGTTTTTTTGTTTTTTTTTTTTTTTTTTGTTTTTTTATAAAAACATTCACACTTTTTTCTCATTCACACACACATTCACACAGTCTTTTCGGCAACTTAGGCCATATAAGACTTTGACGATAACCGTTATTTATGAATTTTTCTATATTAGGGTCCAGGCATTCTTATTTAAGCCATTTGGTATCCAAATGGCTTAAATAAAATCATCGGACTACCTGGGGTCCGAACCCGCGATGCAGCCCATTGTTAAAAATTGATTTAAAGATTTTAATTGTCGATAACAATGTAAAATTCTCTCCAAAATTGTTTAAAATCAATTATTTTTTTAGATGGTCTTTAAAAAGTATATCAGTGAAATTTTCGTGGAAATTGTATGAAGTACACTTTACTGATGTATTTCAGATTTTTCAAATTCATTTTCAAATGCAAGTGGTCATGTTCGGAACTATTCTTTGAAATTTTACAATTTCTAAAATTTTGCCGCCCTAGGGCCGGTCCTCACTGGCTTAAGCGTAAATTTATCATTCATTTTATCTCTTTTCAAGTCAGCAGTAGCAAATCCTCTTGGTCGAATGCCACATTTATATTTTCTTAAAAAAAAAAAAATACGAGATATAATTCATTATGATAAAAATGACTCAAAATAAATAAATCGGAATAATTTTGATTTATTTAAAAAGTTGTTTTTTTTTTTTGTTATTTCTAAAGCGATCAAAAAGAAATTTATCATAAATCCCTCTTGTAACTTGAAAACTCCTGAAAAGAGCTGGACCAGAACTGCAAGGGGAGGTGTTTAAACTTTTGATTTAAATCAAATTCTTTTCAGTTGTAGAATATCGTAAACCCACACCCCAAGCTTTCTCCCTTTCGGCCTTTTTTTTACTCAATATTCTAATCGAATTAACTAAAGAAAATTTGTAAACCCATTTTCAATTTATACCCTCCTCATCTTCTTGCTCCATTTATTTATTTGTTTCTTAATTTTATTGTAGTTTATGTAGTGAAAATGTGTAAATTTTCTTTAAATATTAGTATTGAGATAGTATAGAGATTTCACTCCCTATTATAAAAAAGTCACCCTCACGGAAATCAAATTGCTTTTTTTATAATAGAGGTTTTTTCGTTCTATAATTCATTTTTCCTTGCCTGGAGGTAGGCAACTCGCCACAATTCACTAATGATTTTTTCGTTTAATTATTACAGCGCCAGGACCACTAAGATCCCTCCATGTTTGACTCGGGCTGTATATGCCATGCCAAATCGACAAATTTATTTCCTGATCCCCGCGGATTTCGCTGAAAATTTTCTATCTTTTTTCTACCCCTTAAAAGACATTTTTGAGAATAAGGTTTTTTCAAATAACTATGACTTATTTTAAAATTGATATTTCGAAACCCCGCAAGGCTATAAAAATTTTGTTTTTAATGTAGTTTTCAGAAAAAAATACAAAAATTATTTTAGAAGCCCGGATATATGAAATATTTCAGTTTTTTTGAAAAAAAAAAAACCATAATTTTAGTCCGACCATTTTTTTTTTTAACTCAAAAAAAAACTTCAACCAATTCTACAATTATCCCCCCTAATTTCAAGATGTGCCGACGATCGCTTCTAATTTTTTTTTTTTTTTTGTTATAAAAAAATTTTTCTTTAAATTTGGTTTATTTTACGTAATTTTTTATGAAATTTTTTTCAGCTTTCTCGTGAAACTTTAGAACAGCGTTTTCCAAACTGTGAGGCGCGCCTCCCTAGGGAGGCGCGGACTAGTCTAAGGGGGGCGCGATTAGTAGCCAAAACGAGCAATTTTCCAAATGATTGCGTTTTATAAAAAAGAACAAATAAAAAAAATATTTTTTTATAAATTTATATTTTTTAGCATTTCAAAATTTTGTTTTTGTATTATTTTATAAAATGGGGGGGGGGGAGGCGTCATACGATTAAATAATTTAAAGGGAGGCGTGGTAACAAAAGTTTGGAAACCACTGCTTTAGAAGTTGAAAAATGATATTTTATTCGAAAATTTTAAGTCATCATCCTACTAAAAATTGTTTGTTTTTTTTAGTAAAGTAAACTGAGCGAAATCCGCGGAGATCAGGAAAAAAATTTGTCGATTTGGCATGGAATGACCCATATACATCTCCTAAAAAATCTTTAATTCTTTAAAATATTTCTTTATATCTTTCCTCTTAAAAATAAAAATAACAATTTTACTCATTCTACTAATCGCTTGACGATGAAGATTTAGAAAATTGTACTTTGCTTTAAAAAAAAAGTCAATTTGAAATTGTGAAGTTTGTGAATATATTGTAATGGCAGTGGCATTATGGCTAACGCCCCCAGAGGTAGTATGACACCTCCCCCTGACTATAAATCAGCTCCGGAATGGTCGATTCAATTAAATCCATCTCTCTCTCTCTCTCTTCGTGTGCGTGTGTGTGGTGTGTGGTCAATTAATCCAAGCCCCCGGGTTGGATAAATATAACGGAAGGGTGGCAGGCACGCTTCGCCACGATTACACGCTAATTCGATTAGCACTTGACTTCACTCTGAATGCAGAGCCAGTTGCCATATATTCGTACATCATCTCTCACGCCCCACTTGAAAATTAAGCGCACAATCACTGGGAAAATTATTGTCGTTAATTGGATTCTCCTCACTCATTCCTTTATGAACAGAACAAAAATTAATCAAGTTGAAAGAACGTTTTATTTAAAATTATTACCAGGGACTATGTTATTATTATCATAACTTTTATAATTAATGCCCGACTAGTGACGCACATTCTTTCAAGTTCATATAAAATATTTTTTAATAAAAATAGTGGGTTATAATAGAAATATATCATGACACATAAAGAAAATTGAGTACAACTCGAGTCAAAACATAAATTCCTATTTAAACCTCAAAATCTTCAGTGAGATTTTCCAGGGTCAGTTTAATTTTTTGGAGATTGGATTCAACATAGAAAGTAATCCCAGTTTGAACCTCAAAATCCTACTTACCGACGGTTTTACAACTTTGAAGTTTAAATCAGAAAGAAAACTGATGAAATTTTCTAGTTTTTTTCTGTTTTTCTAAAAATTCGCTCCAACGAATTTGATTAAAATTAAAATTCATTAATCAATTATTTTTCAGATGTTTTTTTAAAATGTATATTCTCATTTTGCTCTCCAAATTGTTTGAAGCACACTACTCTTGTACTTCATAGGAAAGATAGGAGAAATAGTTGCCGTGGTAACAAAATATAAATATTACTTTGTTTATAGATTTTTTTTTTAAACATTTACACCTTTTTCTCATTCACACTCACACACATTCACACAGTCTTTTCGGCATCTCAGGCCATATAAGACTTTGACGATAACCGTTATTTAAGAATTTATCTATTATTGGGGTCCAGGCATTCTTATTTAAGCCATCTGGTATCCAAATGGCTTAAATAAAATCATCGGACTGCCTGAGGTTTGAACCCGCTAACCTCTACACCAAGCCCCGAGGGCTTATAGATTTTACATCTTAAATTCTAATATATCGGAAACCGTGTCAACACAAAAAATATGGTGTGACAAGTACAGAACTCAACTATCAATTACCAAAGATAAGAGACAGTTGTGTGCTGTGCGACCAGTCACACCAGATTTTTAATATATAGCTTTGGGCACCGGCCAGGCTCTCAGCGGCCCTAATTCTTGACCCAAGTGGGTGCCCCCGGTGAGGCGGCAACCCACTCACCTAAATATGTTTCTTATTAAACCTACATACGTACATGTTTATTTTGCTGATAAATATACAAAATACTCAAGAGGTTGTTGGTTCATTGGTCTAAGGTTAGGAGATGTTGGTCCATTTCGCCAATACGAGAACATATCACTCACTATTGGATACAATTTTATACAAATTTCTATTCAATCATAAATTTGAAACATGTTTTATTAGACTATTATTTTACTTCTGAACTTTGAATAACGTCATTTAAATAAAAATACCTTTTTACCGATGACGTTTCATTGATATTTTTTATTTATAAATCCTTTCTACAAACTTTCACTTAGTTATTTATGATCGTTTTTTTTTCCTTTTCGATCATCACCCTATAGATGTCATTGAAAATTATTCATTTACATGTTTATGAAATTTAAAAAATGTTATTTTAACATTTTTTATTTTTTTTTTTTTAATGATTGAATCACCAACAAGAATAACAACAGTTATCTAATATTGAATACAGGCGACCAAGCGTGTAAATTGAAAGTCGAAACGCAACGCGAACGAATAATAGAATCAGTGCGTGGATATATATTTTACATTTTGGTTTGTAACCGAGGGGTGTGGCTTGGAACCCTTTGGCGGGGGTGCGAAAACAAAAAATCCCCTCAGATATAAAGTCTTTGCTGATTTGACAACAACCCTCGAAGGGGAAGACCCGTCCCTGTCTTTGTAACCTCTAAATTTTAGAAAATAGTGTGCGAAATTTCTTAAGAAAAAACGCGAGTTAATTTGAAAAAAAAATCTGGTGTGACTTGACGCACCAGATTTTTTGTGTCGAGATATATTTAGTTTCCCATAGCACCTTAGTTGATCACTTGCATTTCATAAGTAAAAATCTGGTGTGACTGGCGCACAGCACACAACTTTCTCTTACCTTCGGTAATCGAAAGTTGTGTTCTGTGCTTGTCACACCAGATTTTTTGTGTCGACATGTATTTAGTTCCCGACAGTATGGAACATATGAATTCAGATGAAAAATTTATAAGTATGGGAAAATATTTATATTTTGTTACCATGGCAACCATTTCTCCTATCTTCCCTATGAAATACAAGAGTAAAGTGGTCTTCAGAAGATTTCAATCGCAAAATGAGAATATACATTTGAAAGAGCATCTAAAAAATAATTGATTTTTGAATTTAAAAAAAAATCGTTGGAGCAAATTTTGAGAAAATCGAAAAAAAACTGAAAAAGTACATCAGTAAAGTACTAGTACTCTTTGGCCGATTTTGATTAAAAGCTTATTTTTCCGGTCCCGGGGGTGTTTAACTAAAATATAAAATTTCAACCTCGTAGCTCAATTCCTTCATGCTTAAAATTGAACACACACACACACACACACACACACACACACACACACACACACACACACACACACACACACACACACACACACACACACACACACACCCCCCCCCCCCCCCCCCCCCCCCCCCCCCCCCCCCCCCCCCCCCCCCCCCCCCCCCCCCCCCCCCCCCCCCCCCCCCCCCCCCCCCCCCCCCCCCCCCCCCCCCCCCCCCCCCCCCCCCCCCCCCCCCCCCCCCCCCCCCCCCCCCCCCCCACAGACAGACCATGTCGCGAAAACCACTTTTTTGGATTCAGGGGACCTCAAAACGTGAAGATCCATCAAAATCTCGACATCGAATTTTTGACATGAATCCAATACTTTCTCTCTATATATTACATATATACATAGGTAAGAGAAAGTAAAAAGTCAATTGATTCAAAATTTCCATTGATCATCCTCGAGCCCTCGGGGCATGGTGTAGAGGTTAGCGTGCTAACCTCATATACCGAACGTCGCGGGTTCGGGGGGGGGACCCCAGGCAGTCCGATGATTTTATATAAGGCATTTGGATACCAAATGGCTTATATAAGAATGCCTGGACCCCAATATGTATAATTATAAATAACGGATATCGTTTAAAGTCTTAAATGGCCTAAGTTGCCGAAAAGACTGTGTGAATGCGTGTGTGATTGTGAGTGTGAATGAGAAAAAAGTGTGAATGTTTAAAAAAAAAAAAAAAAAAAAAAAAAAAAAAAAAAAAAAATTTCCATAGACTCTGTATATTTTAAATGATGACTGCTTGAAATAAACTATGGTTATTTTTCAAAATTTTAATCTCATATTTGGATATTTTATATACACATTAGAGCAGTGGTTTCCAAACTTTATGTTAACACGTCTCCCTTAAAAATATTTAATCGTATAACGCCTCCCCTCCTCTTTTTTTTAATAATACAAATACAAAAATTTTTGATGGAAAAAATTTATTAATACAAGCTAATATATTACTTTCTCTTGTCCTATAAATGAAATATATAGAGAGAGAAAGTATTGCGATCATTTATTTATTACAGTAGTTGTTTTTAGCTGGGAATCGTAGTTGAGGACGATAAGGAGAATAAAAACCAGCAAAGTTTTCTCTCTCAGGACTCCAATATAGGAGCCGAAATATTTGCAAATAAATTGGAGTCCTGAGAGAGAAAACTTTGCTGGTTTTTATTCTCCTTATCGTCCTCAATTTATTTATTATTTTATTTATAAGTCTTCTCCCTAGGGAGGCGCGCCTCACATTTTGGAAAACGCTGCATTAGAGAATCCTAAATAAATACGAATTTTCATAAGAATTGAAAACTTTTTTTTTTTTTTTTTTTTTTTTTTAACTATAATTGTAATTGTAATTGTGGTAGAGAGAGGGCGTTTCGACTACACCGGCCATTTAACGCCACAACTTTTTTTTTTAATGTGTAAAATGTTCCAAAGGGGACCGACTCTCTATGGAAGGAAGGGCCGGGAAAATGAATTTGAAAAATCTCAATTACATCAGTAAAGTGTACTTCCAACAATTTTCACAAAAATTTTACTGATATACTCTTTAATAGTTTATTTATGAATTTTAATCAAAATTAGAGCCAATTTTGAGAAAATCAAAAACAAAACTGAAAAATATATACATCAATAAAGTACTAGTACTTTTTGGCCGATTTTGTTCAAAAGCTTATTTTGAGTGTCCGAGAGGGTATCTAACTGAAATATAAAATATTAACTAGGTACAGCCTTGTTTGAAAAGGATGGAATTTTTTTCAATCAACGCTCAAATAGACTGTTCATTAGCCAGTCAATATAGGCCTATCGTTTAAGATAGCAAGTTTGCGAGATATGTTTATGCTTAAGATTGGGCAAAATTGCACCCCCTGGAGACGAACCAGGGTCTCCACGCTTTCGCGGCGGGTGGACTACCAATATCCCTAGGGCGCCGGCCCAATAATAGTAGATGACGGCCGTTTTTAAGATCTTTCTTTCTCTAGGCAATGAAATTTTAATTTCATTAGTATAATAGGCGGATGCGAGATGTTGTGCTTATTGGGCCGGCGCCCTAGGATAAGGGTAGTCCACCCGCCGCGAAAGCGTGGAGGCCCTGGTTCGACTCCAGGGGGTGCAATTTTGCCCAATCTTAAGCACAAACATATCTCGCAAACTTGCTATCTTAAATATAAAATTTCAAACTTGAGGCTCATTTCCTTGATGCTTAAAATCGTTACACCCACAAAGGCAGAGGAAACAATTTGCGGGACCCACTTTTTTTGGACTCAAGAGACCTCAAAACATGTATTTCCTTCAAAATCACATCGGATTTTTGACATGATCGCAATTCTTTCTCACTATATATTAAAAATAGGCCTAAAGTAATAAACTGAAAAATTGAAAAACTTTATTAAAATGAAAATTTTTTTTTTTTTTAATATTATTTTAATAAGATGGTGAATACTTAAAATTTTAATTCTCTAATATAAAAGAAGTTTTTAATTAATGTCATGTCTGTCTGTCATTCTGAGCTCATTCAAATTGCATTTTCAACGTCGGCGGTGGCAAATTAAGCAAGACAATGAATAATTCAAAGGCCTGGCTTGGGGGTGGCCGGGCGCCACTGCCATTGTCCGCATTTAAGGAATTTATTGTTCGAGATTTCTCTCGCTCTAAACTGACGTCAGAATATATTAGGATTAATTACTTAGTAATCAAGATTGTCCTAATCTAAATGGAAGAAAGATTTTTATTTCATTAACTAAATTTTTACTTTTTAAAATTGTTTAATATTTATAAAATTTATAAAAATTATTTTACCGTGTAAGCACATCTAATTGGATTAGTTTATTCATACGTTGGAACCTGTTTTATTCTTTTAAGTACCGGTTGCTTCACTTCTAGTGAACTAGCAAACTTATCCGAACGATAACAAATCATTGGTATAATAAACAAGAATGCGTTTAACCTTCTATTTAAATAAAATGAGTTTTTTTCCTAAGAAAAATTGAGAAAATGCGGGGCTTTCCAGGCCCCCCGGAGGATAGCTGGTCCCATGCCCCCCCCCCCCCCAGCCAATTCTCTAGTTACGCCCATGCATTTACTCAGTGCCGAATTAAGCAACATAGAGGCTCTTAGGCAGTCCGAAATCTCCGGGCCCTGTCAGCTAAGAATTTTACCAGGGGCGTATATAGAAATTTTTTTTCCGCCCTCTGAAAAACTTTTTTTTTTTTCAAAACTTTGTTTTTCCGCCCTGCGGGAGCATTTGTTTTTCCCCTCCTGTGGAAATTATTTTACGTTTTTTTTTAAAAAGTCGAAATTTTTGCCGCCCTGCGGAAAATTTCCTCCATCCATGGATACCATTTTACCTTTTTTTTTTAAATTTCGGTATGCTGAAAAATATTTTTTTTTAATTCTAATGTTGCGGGGCCCCAGGAGGCGCCTACTCAGCCAAATGGATAATCCGGCACTGCATTTACTTGATATTTTTGTAATTTTTATTGCATATTTTATTACTTTTACTGCATATTATATGGCATATTTAGAGGTTTTTACTGAATAAAAAATCCGGGCTTTAGGCACATATGATATAAATAAATATGTCTGGGCCCCAATAATATATGGTAAATGCCGTGTTAGAAGTGTGATTTAACTTGTAAGCATGGCCTCTAGTCCTCAGCTATTTATATAGGCTACTAAGGGCGTAACTAGGAGGCTCCCAGAGGCCGAAGCTCCCGCTCGTTAGGTCCATGCTTAAGACTGCTTAGTTTATTGATTTAAAAAAATACATTGGCTTAAATTTCTGAAGAACGTCGGTTCGACTCCCGCGAGTGCTTCATTTTTCCTATTGTAGAGTCTAATGTAAATAACATAACATAACAAAATTAATATTTTCCAATTTGTAGAAAAAAATTGCCCTCATCTGATATTAATTTAATTCGGGGTGATTAGATATTAATTATATCATTATGTAACATAATCTTCATAGAGAGGGGCTTATTTTTATTTTTAATTTAACTAATACTTCTGTTCGGTGGGATGATTTTAACACGGTAAACTCATTCCATTTTGAAAAGATTCTCTTATCTGTATGTCAAAACTTATTGACTTTGAAATTTCCCGTTTATATATTTATTTTTTTTTTATTATTATTCTATTATTTTTGTAATTCTTGTAATCTCAATTCATTAATATTGCAAAAGATCCATTGTGTTTATTGTGTTTTTATAGGCGTTCGCAGTGGTTGTTTGTCCGATCATAGGCCCCGTAGCAAACAATAGGCACGAGTGTGATTTTTGTCACTCGGTCGACAGCTGTCAAGTTGGTTGCTGGTGGGTGGCTGATGATACTCCATGTGCGCAGTGCGGGGGTGCCTCTCTCTCTCTCTCTCTCGTTTCTCTCTTGCTAGCTTTTGTTAGCTTTTTCCCCCTGGATATATGATTGATTCTTTGCAATTGTGATGCTAATTTATCTCCTATCGCTGAATCCAAGGCTATGCTCTGCTCTACATCTAAGTTACAGATAAACCAGCGCTCACCGACTGCAAAGGAGCAAGCAGTTTCAATCAAACGATCATTCCACTGGGATTTGTATAAAACCAGAGAAATAAAATCTCTTCCAATTGATGGCCAACTTTAAGTAGAGCTGACGTTAAAAAAATCAAGTCTATATCATACGAATGAAAAA
>JAKCPI010009150.1:0-18517 GCA_023213315.1 Euborellia annulipes
AAAAATAATAAAAATTGAGGAACAGAAAATACGGGCACCCAAAGATGAAATACAATCCTTTTTTATTTCGATTTAATTCATTGACGTTTTCGTCGCGAATCGCAACCTTCCTCTGGATGAAATAAATGAAACAAATTATACCAGCACTTATTTCGCCCTGAGGAAGGTTGCGATCAGTGACGAAAACGACTAAGAATCAAAAATGAAATAAAAAATATTTTATCTTCAGCTGCCTGATATTCTGTACCTCAATTTTTCTTATTTTTAATTTCAGAGAGTTAATTATTTTATAGATGAGTAAAAAGAAAAAAGAGAAGCAGCTAGTAATTATTTAATTAAAATTAAAGCCCATTAAGCTGAAATTTCGATCTTGGTCAAGACCAAATTCAGAGCTTATGGGCAATAAGCTCTGAAAAGTTGGTGTTTCAGTCTTGGTTAAGACCGAAACGTCAGCTTAATGAGCCTTTATTAATTAAATTTGTAAATCAAACACCTAAAAAATATATAAATTACCAATAAGAGAGGGTGTATATATCATTTTTTTTTTTTAAATAATTTATGTATATTTTTATTGTTTAGAACGAGTTTTCTGAAAAATTCGAGTAAACCTCCCCTAGCTAGGCGCGAAGCCCGCCGTCGATGGGAGGCCTGGCTAGTTATTAAATAAAGCGTAGCGAAAATTTTTTCTCCCTAACTAACTACATTGCTTATTAGAATATTTTCGATCGGAGCTCACGCCAAATAATTTCTGCGGTTGGATAACTAATTATTATATTTCAGAAATAAATAATACAGAGTCACTGCCGAAAAAGTATCGTCATCTCTTAACTAATATCTTCTCGACATCATTCAGTAAATAAAAATATTCAATATATATTGTTTATTTGTTAAAATTTTTATTTTTAATACATTTTCCCATTCTCTTCAACTCATTAGATTGATCTTGTTTATAGGAAGTGCTGGAGCGCCTGGATCACAACCACAGCCCTTGGGATATGCGATGGTGGTTCCTGTGATGGCAGGAACTGTTCCCCAAGGAGGGGCAGCCAATGTTCCTAAGCCCGGAGCACCCGGAGCTCCTGGCCAACCCTCTTATGCCGTCATGCCTGCAGGTACATCTCTTCTCGGTGAATTACTTTTTTATTTGAAATATTTTATCTAGTATTTATAAAAAAAGATTGTACTTTTCTGAATATGCATGTCTATATGTTCAGGGACCCCGGGGGCTAGATAAACTTAAAAAAAAGTTATTTAAAAATTAAAATGTTTGAAGCTTTGTCGATTTTTATCATTAGTAACAAGTAGGATTCCGTTTGATTGGTCAGGCGAGGAAAAAAAAAAATGAGTAAAACAGCAAGTTATATTTCAATTTATTATCAAATCAGTGCCGTCGTATCGGTCACATATGGGACCATCTTCAGGGCTAGGTTAATGTCTGAAAATATATAGGCCTATAATCAGGGGCGTATATAAGAGAGGGGGCCGAGGGGGCTCCCTCCGAAATTTCCCAAACACATATACATATATAGGGATATACAGACATCAGCGCAACAAATTTTCCCGCAGGATGGAAAACTTTGGTTCCACAAAAGAAAAAATGTTCCGCAAAAAATTTCGTGTGAAAAAAATGTAGTTTCTTAAAAAAAAAAATTTTCCTCAGGAAAAGTTCAGCCCCCCCCCCGAAAAAAAAATTTCTATATTGAATTTTTCATGTTCATGTTCATGTATGGACAGAGAGTGAATTCACTATGCTAAAATTTAATTTTGTATGCCCAATATAACTTGGCGAAGATTATATATATTTTTCAGACATTAACCTGGCCCTGAAGATAGTCCCATATGTGAACGAAATGTCGGCCCTGGTTTGATAATAAATTGAAATATAACTAGCTGCTTTGCTCATTTTTTCTACCTATTTTGAATATCAACATTCAGCTACAGGCTGTATATACCTCTTTAAAAAAAAAGGAAAATTCGGTATGATAGCACAGCACACAACTTTCAAATTTCGAAGGTTGTGTGCTATGCGTTAAATCACACCAGATTTTAGAGAGTCAAGGCTTCCTGAGAGCGATTTATTCTCTGTTGGTTTGTTTTCTGTGTAAGGTATGTTATTCAACATTTAAGTTAAAATTTCCCGAAATATTTCTAAGGAAAAGCTGTAATTTTCAAATAAAATTGAAAAAATTTTAAGAAAAATTTTTTTGAGCCGTTATGGAATAGGCTTCTTAACTTCAATGCAAGGGGACAAAAAAATCTTTGATAACTGGATTAATATAAAATGATTTTTCTTTAAATTCCCCATTTAAAATTGTTTTCTAATAGTATACGTATATTCTTTCTATTATAATTGAAATAATTTGGACCGTTGCCAATTATCTATTAGTGTACAGGCTTGAGTCCCCCCTCCCTCCTCCTCCCTCTCTCGGAGGCTCTGGCCAATCGCTGTACACCTCATAGGTGTATGCGAGCTGGCTCTCGAGTCTATATGCTTTTTCAATTGGAACTTTTGCTTTATATTAAATAGGAAGGTCAAAGAGCCTTCAGTAGAGAGGGAGCTGTGATAAGTGAAGCACCTTCCGTGTTAAAAATTTCATCCCTCATTTGGATCATGGCGTCGCGTGGGTCAGACGTGCCTCACCTGGGCTCCTGCTAAAAATTCGCGTTTCTCTTAAACTTTAACGACATTTGAGGTAAATTTCATTTTTCCACGTACATTAATAGTTGGTTTATTGTTTTAAATATTAGAAATATAAATGCCTCCACAAAAATTATTATTTATTATACAGTATAATATATATCTATATAAATGTAATTGTGATTTTATAAAAATGATTCAAATGATGAGTGTGGGAATATAACAAAATATTTTTATTATTATTAGGGAAATTTTTAATTATATTATATATTTTTGTTATTAATTATTTATTAAAAATATAAATACTGTACGTTTCGACTGCTTATTATGCAGCCGTGCTCAAGTTCTGTGCACTTGCTCCGACTCAAGTGAACGTATTTTTATATCGAGGTGGTCCGAAGCTTGTTTCTAAGCGATGAGTGCATTTATTCTATTAATTTGATAATAATTAAAGTCAAATAATAAAAGTATTAATAATTGATATAGCCAGGGGCGTAGCCAAGGGGGGGGATGGGGGGGAGTCTCCCCCCCCCAGGTCGAATCGAGTTGGCAAAAGTTGGCAAAATCAAGGACCAGTTGGCAAAATAAAGTTTATTTAACAGAAATTAATTTATATTTTAATTTAAAAAAAAAATTAAATTTTCTTTTTTTATATTTTCATCTATTAAAAAATTTTTTTTTTTTAATTTTCAAATAAATAAATTTATTTTCTTTTTACTGAATATAAATTTATTATATAATACAAACACACAGAGAAAATCATTAGTAAATAAAATATTTGAACAAATAAAAAAACCTCAGTCGTTCATTTGAATTTTCTTTATTTACTATAATTGTAAAAAAAGGAATTAAACAATGTTTTTGATAAAAAAATAAATTTTATACATGTCAACAAAAAAGTTTTTTGAAATTTAGGGCTATTCCTGGCTATATGGAAGCGCTAATTCCAAAAATAAAAAAAAAAAAATAAATTTTGCGCCATCGGCTCTAGTTTTAGAGATATAGAGAAAATTAAATTTTAATAAATAATCTGATCAAGAGCGACTCTTATTTTGAATTTTCTAGTTTTTTAAAGTCGTTACCCCTTAAAAATATGCAGTTAGTTGAAATACATAGAAAATAGGTCTATACTGTAAAGTTTGAGCCCAATCGGAGGGGGCTAAGTGGTGCAAAACACGGCTAAAAGTTTAGAAAAATTGGATTTTTTCATTTTTTTAAGCCACTCCTGAATAGAATTTTTACCATCCCTGAATGAAAAAAAAAGTATGTTTATGATCTTCTATAGTTTTTAACTTTCCAAAAGTTAAGCAATGCCAAGCGTGGCGAAAGCCCCGGGATTGGTGACTCAGAGCAATCAGCTTGTGGAACGTCCTATCGGTAGCCATCGGTATAATGTAATTTAGAAATATATTAAATAAAGTCATACCTGGCCTCTGTAGCCGAAAAAGTTTTTTTTTTTTTTTTTAAACATTCACACTTTTCCTCATTCACACTCACACTCACACACACATTCACACTGTCTTTTCGGCAACTTAGGCCATGTAAGACATTTACGATAACCGTTATTGATTTAATATACATTTTGGGGTCCAGGCATTCTTATTTAAGCCATTTGGTATCCAAGTGGCTTAAATAAAATCATCGGACTGCCTGGGGTCAGAACCCGCGACGTTTGGTATACGAGGTTAGCACGCTAACCTCTACACCAAGCCCCGAGGGCCGCCGAAAAAGTTAAAAAAAAAAAATAATAATTCATTGATAACGAAATTATGAGCAAAACAGTTTTCCTAGTCAGGATTCAGAGCTATCCATCCATATACCCAAGAATAGCTCTAAATTCTTGGCTCAAAACACCATCTTTATCATAAAATTTTCTTTTATTTGCTTTTTAACAAAATTGACTTTGATAACTATTTTGTTCATAATTTCTTTAGAATGATTTTTAGAAAGTGAAAGAACTACAGAATATCGTAAATATATGTTTTTTTGCATACAGTGATGGTAAAAGATTCTACCTATTAGGGGTGTCCAAAGTTGAAAAAACTGAAAAAATTCGATTTTTTTAAAATTTTAGCCGTGTTTTGCACCACTAAATCGCCTTAAATTGGGCTGAAACTTTATATTTCTATGTACAGTGGAACTTCGCTTAAAGAGCATAATTTTTCCAGAATCATACTAGTAAAGCGAAACACTCGTTATGCGAAACAATAACATTCTCTCATTAGAGCTGTCCCCTCATGACACAGACTGATGTAACATGAGCACAATCCGGGACTTTCTCTCTCCTCTCCACTCGTTATGCGAAACGTCACTCGTTAAGCAAGTCATATTTTTACAATTTTTTTACAAATTGCTTGTTATGAAACGGCACCCTAACCGAGGTTCTAATGTATTTCTTTTTAAGGGGTAAAGCCAGAAAATTCAAAATAAGAGTCGCTCTAGAGCTCATTTTCTATTAAAATTTAATTTTCTCTAAATCTCTAAAACTAAATTTGATGGAGAAAAACTTATGGTATTTTTGGAATTAGGGTATCCTATATAAAAACCTAGGAATTGCTCAAAACACCCCGGCAAATTACACATTAGAAAATAGAAGAGGGTTTTAGTCGGTAAGAGTCCTGTACTACTCGACAAAATTTTTCATTGAGTGTAATTATATGGGGAATTTCTTAATTGAAAAAAATCTTGCCTTAATTATATTTCTATCAAAAATTTTGTTTAATCCTTTAGTTTTTTAATATTAAAATAGCAAAGTGAAGGGGGAGGGGACTTAACGTTCAAACATGTCATATAGCGACTAAGGGGCGTCGGGTTTGGCCCCTAGTAAATTAATATATATAGGATGAATAAGAATGTGAATTGTACAGTTGGCAAATTGATTAAATTGAGTTGGCATTTTTGGCCTTCTCCCCCCCTGAAAAATCTCTTCGCTACGCCCCTGGATATAGCTTCAAGCAAACAGCTGTTTGGCTCTCTTATAAGGGTATGTATGCAAGTCAGGACAAGCTTGTTGGATGAGTGGTTAATAGGTAGGCCTACGTAGCATAGATACAAACATGCGTAGCTCTATTAGCTAATTCAAAGAGTATATATTCTTGCAGTTTATATCTCTATCTTTTTTTCATTCAATTCACCGACTTGTTTCTCGTATTTTTCCATTTAAACTTAACTAACTGCATCACCTGTCTTCCGGGGGCACCTAGTCAGGGAACTTACGACTTGCTTGCCACACTTATTTTGATATTTACCTCCATTTTAGAGAGAATAATCAATTCATTTATATGCAATGGTGGATCCTTTCAAAAGGATTACAACTCATCAACCATACATAGATTAAATTTTTTTTATAAGATCCAAATAAAATCTAAAAATATAGTCTCTTAATGGGACAAATTAGTAAAAAAAGACTAGCTGCACTGCCCGGTTTGAGTGGGCTTCTTTCATTGATATTTAGTTTTTCCAAATAGGTACATCATATTGAAAACAATACCTAGAAAGAGCCTCTTTCTTAATCAGTGCCTCAACATTCACTTTACTTTTTACTTTCTAGTATTCAACATAAATACGTAAAAAAAATTCGGTCTAGAAATTTTGATAATTCCAGAGCTTATTTGAACAAAACAGAACTAGTAGGCTCAGTGGCGTAGCGATCTTAACTCGCGCCTGGGATACAATACCTTTTTAGCGCCCCCCCCCCACATTCGAAAACCATATAATATTATATGTAAAATTTCCAAAATTATTACAGTATATTACACTAAATTTAAAAATCAATTATAATAAAAATAAAAATTATCCAGCAATTTTTTGTTTTGCGGACCATTTGGCGCCCCTTTGTGAGTAGCGCCCGGGGCATGATGACCCCCCCCCCTTGCACCCCCTCGCTACGCCACTCACTAGGCTACTTAGAAATCCAAATGAACGCCTAATTTTTTTGGAACGAAGTTCTTTAACGCGGCTTCACAGAGTGAATTGGAAGAAAATGTAACGTAACAAAAACGCGTTCCTAACAAAAATGCTTTCCTAACAAAAATGCTTTCCCAGCGCCCGAGCCCTAACAAAAATGCGTTCCCAGTGCCCGAGCGACGGTGGAGGAAGGCGAGATTAGCCGAAGTCTTGGCGATAATATTCATATTAAATTATATTCTGGTTTTGAAGAAAAGGCGTGAGGAACTTCGTTCCTGCCGGGGATCCTACGACCCCATACGTTTTTTTTTTATATATATTCTGTGATTTATAAAAGGAAGATGAGTTCTTGGTCTGACAAGGAAACATTTTCACCTGTTAGTCTTCGATCTGAATAAAATTCATTTTAATGAAGTAAATTTGCAAAATACAAATAGTATGTATTATGTACATACCCCCTCTTCTTCAAAATTTTCTATTATTTTTTTAAATTTATATTTTTTCATTTTAAATTAATTTTTAAATTCTTATTTTTAGGATTTGTTGCCTCTACACCGAGTGGACGTTTGATGCCCGCTTTACCTTCAACATCCGGAATGCCAACAACCCTTTTACATTATGATTATGACTGTAAGTGATAGAATAAGACAAAATAATTTGAAGAGGCTAATCCAAGGCTATTAATTCTAAAAGAAATCAATTTTCGAGATTTCACTTATTTTTGGAACTTAAAGCCTCACCTCTAAAATAAAGCAACTATTTAGTTTCATTTCATTTAGTTTGATTTCTCTATGTGGACCAGTATCGTAGGTATTTATAAATTCCCTAATTTGTTTAAAAAAACTTTTTTAAGCCTTAATCAAAATATATCGCAGAGTTTCTCAAGCTTTTTTGAATGCGGCCTGGTAAAATTTTTAGAGACAACCTTATTCTATACCGAACGTCTCGGGTTCGGACCCCAGGCAGTCCGATAATTTTATTTAAGGCATTTGGATACCAAATGACTTAAATAAAAATGCCTGAACCCCCCAATTGATATATTAAACATACTGATTATCGTAAAAAGTCTTAAATGGCCTCAGTTGCCGAAAAGACTGTGTGAATGTGAGTGTGAATGAGAAAAAAGTGTGAATGTTTAAAAAAAAAAAAAAAAAAAAAATAGCTATATATTTTTTTTAAATTAATCTTTTAAAAAAAATCATACTATATTATAATTGCCTTAAAAGCGTGTCCGATGTGTGAAACAACCAATCAGGCCTCAGGGATAGCGCTGATTGGCGAAATACAGAGAGGGCGGAGCCGGAGAGGCAAATTCAAAATTTTTTTTTAACCAGGAGAGATATCAATTTGGTTTCTTCCCTAAAGCCTTCCCTTGATAAGAATCTAAATTCGTTGTTTCAGAGTTTTTTTAAATTCGGCAGCCCACACCCCCCCCCCCGAAATTTTTAATTCTTCTATTTCTTCAAATATTAACATGCTTTTTTGGATTTAAAATTCTTCAATGAATATCTATCAAGGGATTTAAAAGTTGAAAGATTTTTTGTGTAATTGCCCCCCCCCCCCCCCCGAAATTTTTAATTCTTCTATTTCTTCAAATATTAACATGCTTTTTTACTTTCTCTTACATCTATATATATGTTAATATATAGAGAGAGAAAGTATTGGATTCATGTCAAAAATTCGATGTCGAGATTTTGATGGATCTTCACGTTTTGAGGTCCCCTGAATCCAAAAAGTGGTTTTCGCGACATGGTCTGTCTGTCTGTGTGTCTGTCTGTGTGTCTGTCTGTGTGTGTGTCTGTGAACAAAATATCTCAAGAACGAAAAGAGTTAGAAGGTTGAAATTTTATATTTAAGTTAGGCACCCCCATGGGACGTGACACGAAGCTTTTGAACAAAATCGGCCCAAAAGTACTAGTACTTTACTGATGTAGTTTTTCAGTTTTTTTCGATTTTCTCAAAATTTGCTCCAACGATTTTTTTTTTAATTCAAAAATCAATTATTTTTTAGATTCTCTTTAAAATGTATATTCTCATTTTGTGATTGAAATCTTCTGAAGACCACTTTACTCTTGTACTCCATAGAAAAGATAGGAGAAATAGTTGCCATGGTAACAAAATATAAATATTTTCCATACTTATAAATTTTACATCTTGAAAATCGAATGTACCGTACTGTCGGAAACTAAATACATGTCGACACAAAAAATCTGGTGTGACAAGCACAGTACACAACTTTCGATTACCGAAGGTAAGAGAAAGTTGTGTGCTGTGCGCCAGTCACACCAGATTTTTGGATTTAAAATTCTTCAATGAATATCTATCAAGGGATTTAAAAGTTGAAAGATTTTTTGTGTAATTGCCCCCCACCCCGAAATTTTTAATTCTTCTATTTCTTCAAATATTAACATGCTTTTTTGGATTTAAAATTCTTCAATGAATATCTATCAAGGGATTTAAAAGTTTAAATATTTTTTGTGTAATTGCCCCCCACCCCCCGAAATTTTTAATTCTTCTATTTCTTCAAATATTAACATGCTTTTTTGGATTTAAAATTCTTCAATGAATATCTATCAAGGGATTTAAAAGTTTAAATATTTTTTGTGTAATTGCCCCCCACCCCCCGAAATTTTTAATTCTTCTATTTCTTCAAATATTAACATGCTTTTTTGGATTTAAAATTCTTCAATGAATATCTATCAAGGGATTTAAAAGTTGAAAGATTTTTTGTGTAATTGCCCCCCCCCCCCCCCCGAAATTTTTAATTCTTCTATTTCTTCAAATATTAACATGCTTTTTTGGATTTAAAATTCTTCAATGAATATCTATCAAGGGATTTAAAAGTTTAAATATTTTTTGTGTAATTGCCCCCGCCCCCCCCCCCCCCGAAATTTTTAATTCTTCTATTTCTTCAAATATTAACATGCTTTTTTGGATTTAAAATTCTTCAATGAATATCTATCAAGGGATTTAAAAGTTTAAATATTTTTTGTGTAATTGCCCCCCACCCCCCGAAATTTTTAATTCTTCTATTTCTTCAAATATTAACATGCTTTTTTGGATTTAAAATTCTTGAATGAATATCTATCAAGGGGTTTAAAAGTTTAAAGATTTATTGTGTAATTGCCCCACCCCCGAAATTTTTATTTTAAAATTCTTGATTTTTTTTAATAGGTCCCTGTCCGCCTGATTTCATTTGCATGCCCGTTGGCTCGAATCAGTTTATTAAAGGGAAATTTAGGCTTGCTTCTTGCCCGTAATTTTCTCATGGCCTTCAAAACTTAGAGGCCGGGCAGGGCGAATACTCAAATTTTATACTTGATTCATTGTATTTTCATTTAGGCAAAATAATATGGGCTTTAAAATTAAGAGAAAAACTACTGATTACGTACCGAGACGCCGCCCGCCAGGGCCAAGTTGAGATGGGCGCGGCGAAGCCGCGCCTTTCTCAACTTGTATAATTATAATCTGGTTAAGAATTTTAGAGGGTATTGATTCAATGAATTTTTTTTTAAATAGTTACTAATATAATTATAATTTATTATTTATTTGACATTGATTAAAACCTGAACACCCCGTAATGTGAAAATAAATAGCTGCAAAAATTTTAATCTTAGGTTGTAACTAGGCCTATTATATGATTTATTGTGATATAATTTTTCAAATAAGTAATTTGTTTCACTTTTATTTACAATAGCTGCAGCGGCAGCAGCAGCGGCAGCTGCGGCAGCAGCAGGCTCTCATCATCCACATCACCTCATTCATACCTCACCACCAAATGCTCCACCTCCAGAAATCTCTCATCCAGGGCAAGTGGATATGTTGGATATACCAGGAAAGGGCAGATGTTACGTGTATATTGCCAGGTAAGATGTAAATTAATAATTTTAAATAATAGCAAATATTTTCTAATACTTTTCTCTTTTTTTTTATTTTAGATATTCATACGATCCTTTTCATCAAAGTCCGAATGAAAATCCCGAAGCTGAATTAGCGGTTAATGCAGGCGATTATTTACTTGTTTGGGGTCAAATGGATGAAGTAATTAGAATTAATTTTTTTTTAGAGAAACTTTATTTTTTCTGGTTACTTAGGGAGCGTACAAGTATTACATAACGCAATTTGGGGAGGAGGGGGGTTGAACAACACGTTACGTAACTGGTATTTTAGCGACTTTTCGGTACTTTGCGCAACTTAATTGTGACTTTTAGATAAAAATGGCCACTTGAGCGTTATGTAACGTCTAGGGGGAGGGGGCCAGAAAAATGTTACGGCGCATCTGCTGACACCCGACCGTGGAAATAAATAAAAACTTAACCCATCACAATAAATTTTTTTTAATTTTCTATAAAGTTAATACAATATGAATTGTGTCTTTATATTTATAAAAAGAAAGTGGAAAGTCTATATAGCCTATGTTTCCGAAAAGACTAAAAAAAAGTTTTCATTCTTGGGCTGACACTACAATATCCGCTACACCATAAGAAAAATAATTTATTCCCTGACAAAAATTTTTAAAATTGTTCGTCTTTTGTTAGTTAGAGTTTGCTACTTAGCCTTAATTTTGCTGTATCCGATATAATTTAGAATTTAGAAGTATACCGTAATATTTAAAATATACACTTTTTTGAATTTTTCTCAACTTTCCCATATTTTTTTCGATTTTTTATACTTCTCTAATTGTTTTGAACTTTAAATTTTTTCCATCTTGAAAATAGAGCAAACAATTTTATCACCCCTTTGTTTGATCGTGGATATTTGTCTAAAAGAATTATTAACAACCTTTAAGGAGGAATTTAAGGAGGGATTAATGAAATTTTGTCGGTGGGGGCGGTTTTTTTTTATTTAAGGTCTTTTTCGGTGAAGCCCATTAGAACCCATCCCTTGATTTCTAGCCAATTCGATTTAAATAAATTTTTGTCGTATGGGAGGGGATGCGAACCAGGTGGGGGTGGTTGGTTGGAAGATTCACTTTACAGGAGGGCCTATCTGAGGGATGAAATTTTTTTAAATAAAACCTTCAAATACTATCACCGTTAAGGTGATTTTAGTCTTAAAATTGATAGTTTAAAATGTAAAAATATATTTTAGACAAAAAATCATAATTTCTTTAGATAACTAGTTTTTAAAACTTTCAATTTTTTCTCAAAGGGGGGCCCTTTAATCCGTCCCTGCTTTAAGGGTATGTGGTAAGAGGGGCGGGGTACGGGGGAGTAGAAACTTATCTAGGGGGCCCTTCATTTATTCAACGAATTTTTATTTGTTGATGGTCTCTGGTGGGAATCCAACTCAGGATTTCCTCCTATTTAAAGGATTGATCCACCAACAGATAACACAAAATTCGACAATGACTAGTCAATTCCGAAACGAGATATTTTAATATTAATATCTGATTCAAATAAATAAGTCTCGAGAACTAACTTTATTCTTTTCCGAGATTGGCCTTTTTTTAAGACGCATTAAAGGCGCCGATGGCTTGAAGCGTGGATGATAGGGGAGGGAGCGAGGAGGACGATCCATCCACCTAAATTCTTCCCAAGTTGTCATGTATTATTTAACCACATTTTCGTTTATAAATTATAAATTTTGTGAGTCTTTAATATTCTCAGCTAAGATGTAACAGAAAAAATAAAGTTGTTTTAATTTCTCTTCGCAGGATATAAAAAACATTAATGAAATTTATTTCAGGACGGTTTTCTTGATGGCGAATTATTAGACGGGCGACGAGGATTAGTGCCATCAAATTTTGTTCAAAAATTAGTTGGCGAAGATTTATTAGATTTCCATCAAGCTGTTGTAGCGGCATTACGTGATGCTGATGATAGTGTTTCAACAAATATCGCCCAAGAGTTGGCAGATCTTCAAGCGGCACAAGAAATGGGTCTTCTTGGTAAGTGAAAATTTTATTAAACAATACAAATATAATATAATCCAATGATTGTTGATTCCAATTATAATTTTACAAAAGAAATAATTAATTAATTAATTGTCAAATAATACGAAAAATTTTAGATTTAATTGGTAAATAATAGAATATACCCCCAGAATCCTCCTCTCATTCACGCTCATTCTCAAGCACTGAAGCAGCACGCATGCACGCACACACCTCTCCACTTTATTTATTTATTTTTTTTTTTTCTCTCACTGGCACGAATTTGTCTTGTTTGTTTCTGTTTTCTCTGTCGTGTTGTCGTGTTGTTGTTGTTGTTGTTGTTGCGGTTGGTTGCGCGGGACGGTCCCTTCTCTAGACACAGGACGACGATATGCGAGACGTGCCAAGCGCCATGCTACAGCGGCTGCAGAGGCAGCAAAAGCAGCTGCACGTCGATTAACCGGACGCTCTTTTGGGCCCGAGTCTGTGCCTCATCGACATTGTACGTAACCTATCTCTCTCTCTCTATCTTCACACTATCTCTAACTCTCTCTCTTCTCTTTTTCACTTTTACACTAACTTTTTCTTCACTCTAAACTAAATAGATAATTTTACATAATATAAACAGTAAACACGTTTACTTAAGGCCGTATTCTAACATTAAGTCATATCTGCTTCATCCTGATCTAATTATATTCTTCTATTTCACTTACAACATATGGAGAGAATTTAATTGCAACCAGCGTTTTCAAAACTGGAAGACCCGGGCTAGTCTAAGGGGAGGTGCGAGTAATAGCCAATTTCCAAATGATTGCTAAAGTTTTGTAAATAAGAATAAATAAAAAAATATTTTAAGACAATAATAAAATATTCAAAAGAGGGTAGAAAAGTAAAAATGAGTGACGCAGCTAGTTTTTTTACTTTATTTATTTAATTCACAAAGCTGACGTTTCGGTTCCCCATTTGAACAACCTTCAGAGCTGGCGAAAAGTCATTATGAAAGTCACAGTCACAGTGGATTTTATACTTAGTTGAACCAAACTTTATATAAATATATATATTCATTCATTTATGTACATAATGTGTATATATTTATTATGTTAAGTTTGGTTCAACTATGAATAAAATTCACTATGACACTATCATAATGATTTTTCGCCAGTTCAGAAGATGGTTCTAATGCGAAACCGAAACTTCAGCTATGTGAATTAAATAAATAAAGAAAAATCTCTACCTGCGACTCTCATTTTTCTACCCCCTTTATGAATGTATAACATCACATTTTTTCTCATTATTAGACAATAATTAAATATTCATAAGAGGGTAGAAAAGTAAAAATAA
The DNA here is from genome assembly GCA_023213315.1 of Euborellia annulipes. NCBI lineage: Eukaryota > Metazoa > Arthropoda > Insecta > Dermaptera > Anisolabididae > Euborellia > Euborellia annulipes. The sequence continues at coordinate 13,758 of JAKCPI010009150.1, forward strand.
AACGCAGCTAGTTTTTTACTTTATTTACCCCCTTTATGAATATATATCATCACAGCTATACCTGGTATAATTGCGTTTTGTAATAAAATATTGTTATTCTTTTTTTTTTTTGTTTTTGTTTTGTTTACCTTAGTTTTTTAGCAATAAACATTTTTGTGTTTGAATTATTTTATAATAAAGGAAAGGGGGCGTCATACGATAAAATTTTTTTAAGGGAGGCTTGAAAACATAAAGTTTGGAAACCACTGGTTGCAACAATACTATTATATTTTCGATTACTTTCTTAATAAATACGGAGAATGTACGAAATATGATTTTTTTTAATATTATAATTGTGACTGTTAAGTTGTATCAAGAAAGGGTTGCAAAAACTGGAAACCAAATTTTTTTTTTCTTTAAATGTTTTATTATTATTAAAGAAAAAATTTGGCTGCTCAGTCTCTGCTTTTTTTAACCCACCTTGATATAATTTTTTTTAAGTGTAAGGTCTAATTTTTTAACTAAAAAATTTTAATAATATTATTGAGTCTAAATATGTTTTTTCTTTAATCTAAATATTGAAATTTCTCAATCAGAACCACGACAATTACCGATATTTTTTCACGGGAAAATTGTCATTTTTACTTTCTACGAAGTTTTTTTATTTGAGTTAGCCACCCTCCCCCTCCTGAGAAGTAACACGAAGCTTTTGATCGAAATTGGCCAAAGAGTACTAGTATGTGCTTTACTGATGTTTTCAGTTTTTTCTCAAAATTCGCTCTAACGAGTTTGATTAAAATTCAAAAATCAATTATTTTTTAGATGCTCTTTAAAACGTATATTCTCATTTTGCCCCCAAAATTGTTTGAAGCACACTTTGCTTTTGTACTTCATAAGAAAGTTAGAAGAAATGGTTGCCATGGTAACAAATTATAAATATTTTCCTATGTTTATAAATTTTACTGGTCGCACCATATTTTTTTGTGTCGACATATATTTACTCGTAGTTTCCGACAGCATATGGTGCGACCAGTCACCCCAGATTATTTCTAAATTGGCTAACGTTTTATTTAATAAGTTTTTTTGAGAGCCTGTTATTTATCATATTGCTTGCCTCTATGCGTCAAAATCGCTCAGGCATTTCTTTTTAATTTTTTCTTTCTAAAATTTTTCTAATAAGTTTCTGACTTTAATTATTAATAAATAACGAAATTTTCATATTTGAAATTTTTCAAAAATTAATACCCAGTATAATTAATTCTCTCTTATATGTTGTGTAGTTTTCTTCTCTAACATTCTAAATCTTTCATTCATATGCATCTTTTATAAAACAATCTTCTTACATTTTATAGTAAACTTCTAGTTAATTTGATTATTTTATCAATTTGTTTTAATTTTTCTAAATTTTTTTGTTTGAAGCTTTATTTTAATATTTAGAGCTAAAAATTTTAGTATTATTTGAATTTTCTTGCCAAACTTTTTTTGGTACATCAAGTCTCTCATACTTCAATAATAAATAGTACGTATAAGTTTTATTTAATTATTCGCGTGTGTGTGAGTGGATTAATATAAAAATGATAAAGAAAATTAAATTGGAATAGGTTAATCTATTATATTGGCTAAATGAAACCATTTCTGTTTTTTAAACAAATTCTGAAAATGCATTTAGATTTATTTAATCAAGTGTAGAAACGAAAAAATAATACGAATCATCATATACACTATTTAGAAGAAATTTACTGATTAACCCCGGTGCCCCTAAACAAAAACTTACATTTTTAAGAAAATACTTATCAAGATCCTGATGTATATCTTATAAAAAAAATGTTTAAACCACTTGCTTATCGAGCTATAGATCAACAAGCAACAATACAAATTTCTAACTGATATAGCTTAATACAAAACAACCAGTCACGGTGGTAAGGCTCGAGGGTTCATATTCCGTCCCAGACGAAATAATTTATTTCAATTGAATTGTCTACCTTTCAATTGAAATGAATAGGGTATAAATGGCCTCAGATGCCAAAAAGGACTTTAAACAAATTAAAAAAAAAAAAAAAAAAACTCAGGTGAGTAGCTGCCTAAACTGGAGCTTTTGTAACCCCTTGATGTTAGGCAATCAATTCTCCGTTCGTCGAATTGGGTTTTCGCGTTTCAAGGCGTTTCTGGAAGATTTGGGAAAAAATTATTTTTTCCCTCTCCTGGGCAAAATTTTCTTAAATATTTTGTGTTTTAGAACTTGATAAAAAAAATTCTGGGAATAGTTTTGAAATATATAAAATGGCTTATCTATAGTATATTGTTCGCTTTTCTTTTTTTTTTTTAATTCTTTGGCATCTTAGGCCATATAGTCATTTAACGATTCATATTATTTAGATACCATATATTGGCGACCCATTTATTTGTACTATTTGGTACCGGTATCTAAACTATTTAAATAAATATTCATGGGGTCCGAACCCGCGCCTCGTGCTTTTTAAAACTATCAATATTGTTTGATTGTCAACATCTCTAGCCTCTCTTGATCATATCGTTTGCTTTTTTTTAAACCCTTTTCGGCTAAAGGGGTTATTAATTTATTTACATAATTTACCTACAATAATACCTATGGCTCCGGGTGACGTTTTACACGCTTATTGCATAATTATTTAAAAAAACTTTTTTTGAATTTTGCACTCTAGGCTCTTGAGGCCATTTAGGGTTTTGAATGAATTGTATATTTAATTATATATGATAAGTGCCGATGGCTACCGGGGGGGGGAGTTCCACAAGCTGATCCCTCGGGGTCACCCACCCAAGGACCGCGCTTAAAAAAGAGACTTTATAATTTTTTTTTTATTCACGTTAGTGCTACTCATCCTTAAAAAACAATAAGACATAAATACTTAAAAATCTAAGCTTCAAATGAATAATTGTTAATTCAATGATAAAGATTTTTTTGATTAGCTTAGGATGAATATAGAATGACTTTGAAATGCACTGCTCTAATATTTTTTTTTTTTTTTTTTTTTTTTATAAATACGGTCTTCACAAACACTAAAGAATAAAAATCACTAAAAAAAAAATACAACAAACTCTGCAACAGACAAAAATACTACATTTATTTGAAAACGCATTTATAATTAAAAAAAAAAATACGTTTTCAAAATTTATTTTACACGAAGAGACTAAATAAAAACTTCATATTTATTTTTATTTATTAAAAAAAGATTTAATGAAAATAAAAATTATAATAAATATGAAGTCATAGAATTATTCAAACACAATTTTATTTTATTATTAATTTATTTTTTATTTGAACCAAGGTCACAAATTGAAATCGGAATCAGATATAGATATATTTAATTATTTTTTTATAGATTTTAGATTTTATTTTTTATTAAGAAATTTTCTCCTTGAAGGGAAATTTTTTTAGTGATTTTTTATTGCCTTAATTAGGGTTTTTTTTTTCTTTACAAATAATGGAAATGGTAATTATAAATTTTAAAATATGATTATTCAAAAAAAAATTTGATCAAAGCCTCTTCCATTATTTTTATTTTTTATTTTAATAATACCTTCAACATTTTTTAGTTTTAAACCATTTTTATATTGACTTTTTTTAGAATTGGGACTCTACAATAAAATAAAACAAAAAAAAAAACATACACAGTAGTAAAAATAAATATTTCAAACTGAAGATATAAAGAAGATTGGGAAGAGAAAAATATAAAAATTTAAAAAATTTAGGTTTTTTTTTTGAATTTATTTTAACACTTTTTTCTAAAAATGCACAACACATTCTCACACACGCTTTTTCTCTATTTAATCACTATAAATTAAATTTAAATTTATTTAAAAAAAAAAAATAAATATATAAATAAACAGACAAAATAAAAACGGTTCTCATGAGAGCTTCTTCGCACGAGTTTCAAAATCCCGAATTCAAAAAATCTAAAGGTAAAAATGTAATTATTTTTTTTTTCTGAAATTGTTTATTATTATGAATGGAACAAACATTGATTCTTATTTAAAAAAAAAAAATCAATAATTACGAATTAATGCAAAGTAATATTTTTTTTTTTGTTGGTTTGTTGGCTTTTTTTTACATATATATATTTTGTTGTTTTTTTTTTTTTTTTTTTGTTTTTAATTTGGTGTTTGGCTTTTGAGAATATAAATAAATATTCATTTTCATTTTTTCTCTCTATCTATCTCTCTTTCTGTCTTTCTATATATTTCAAAATGTGGCCTTAACATTATAAAAAAAAAAAAAATTATGGAAATAATATTAAACATTTAAACTTGCGATGTTGTGTTTATTGTTTCAACGACAAAATATTCTTAATTGAATATTTTTACTTTTTAGTAGGAAAAAAAAAAAACAAAGCATTTGAATTATTATTAATAAAGGCGGGCTTCCCCCATCAGAACATCACCTGAATCTTCTTTATGTGTAAATATTTTGGGTTGCAGAAATTAGTTAAAGATTGGCAAGTAATGAATTTGTCGATTAATTGCTTCTGGATTTCTTCTAGAGTGGACCACGCATGCGCATTTGTTAATTTCTTGTTTTAACAAATGCGCATGCGCGGTAATATTCGTAACATTCATTCCCCAAGGTCTCTTGTTCTCTTGTGAGTACGTGGAAGGGGACCACGAGTTACCTGACCTAATACTAGCATTTTTACTCTTCCCTTTAAACCAACCACTTTTTACATTCTTGGTTTAAAATATCGAAATATTAATTTTCATCTATCAAAAAAATATATAAAGATTTTCCTACTAAAATTCTTTTAACA
>JAKCPI010009151.1:0-15145 GCA_023213315.1 Euborellia annulipes
TGGATCATTCTCAATCTAGAATGTAAAACAATAACAAGTTGTTACTTTTATATATTGATTATTATTATAGATTAGCGTAAAAGAGTTAGATTTTGATTCAAATATTTAGTCTTAGCGAGCTTAAAAAATATTCAAATTATTTCCTGAAAGCTTCTATTTATTATTATTACACTTTTATGGTCGGAAATCATAAATTCTAAATTATAGCGCTACAAAATAGCTGTAGTTCTTGGAGCCCTCCTTCCTCAGTTGTCTTCCCTTTTTTTGGTAAAATATTCTATCTAGACAAAATGATGCATGAAATTTTATTATTAATAAATTAGAATTGTACTTATTTTTCTCGATAACGATTCAATCAAGTTTTATTATAATGACCTGATCATTATATGCCGCTACTAATTTTTATTTATTTTTTTTATCCCGCCTAATCGATAACTGTTCCGTCTTGATTGAGAAATAATGATAAAACCAGTCACTAAGTATTTTTTAATAATTCATTATTTTCAGTAGTTCTCTCCTGTTAAACGAAGATCAGGCAGGTTAATTTCATTTCAATTTTTTGGAATTCATCAATAATCATACTATTGATCTAAGGCGTATTTGCGTATATTTGCAATATTTATAATTTGATTAGGATTGTCACAAGTAATTTATATTTAATCACATTGAATGAAAAAAACAAACGAAGAAATTCCATGACTGATTGATAATTCAGAGAAACAGAAAAGTGAATGGAGCCAGTATATTAAAAAATTTGATGATTTAAGAGAAACAAAACAGCACAAATTTCTCAGGAATCGCCTTTACTCCATATGTATGCAAATATTTCACCCGGCCTGGCCATCTTTAGTGCAGGACAATCTTGTTTCTTTACAAATTTAAAAAAAAATATTAAAATTATAAAAAAGCTGTTGTTTTTGTAAACAAAATTCGTCTGATGTTTTAATAAAAATAAAAAAAAAAATCATATACGCATATCAAAGTTTCGAGGGGAATGACGTAGCGTTTGGATTCCAATAAAAAATTTTATAAAAAACGCACGAGCTCTCACTCGTGAACGAATACTTGAATGCATTGAGCGTTATAGGTGGTTTCTTTTCACGGTCGATTTTTTGACGGATGTTAGGTCAGGTTTTTGGGAATAATTAAATTATTTTTAGAGGTATTCGTTTATTTTTCAATGGTTTAGGATTTTGGCCATTTGGCTTATAGCCTTCTTCAAAACCTGAATTAAAAAAATTACAGAGATTATTTATACAATTAGATAACAGTTTTTAAGTTTTCTTTTTCAATACTTGAATGCTCGTCTTCCCCTCTTCTCTTCATGCAAAAGTTTGAAATCCCAGACGAAGGATCACCAAATAACTATGTAAATTAATAATCACAAACCTTCACATTAACATTTACTCAAAAAATAAAAGATGTCTTCTTGATTATAGTAGATCCTTCACTGAAAATGGCCCGGCGTTAGGCCGGCCGAAATATTTCTAAATAGGCCTATAAGGTGTAAGGCAATTCCTGAGAAATTTCTGCTGTTTTAATTCTCCCGTTAAATCATGTTGTGAAACCAGCAACAATTCTAAATATCAAACTTTAATAAGATTTCGTCGACGTTTCAACATTCCCATCTTCAAGACGATAAATTGTTAATACTGCTTTGATGGTTAGGCTACATTTCGGAGCATATAAATATATAACAGAAATTTGTATATACCATTAAATGTATCTCCTCAGCTTCAGGTATTGCCAACACGTTGGGATTTATAGGCTTTCGGCTGGAAGCACACCGATCGAGCAAAAACGTTTTCGAACAAAACGTTTTTGCCTCAAACCCCGTCCACATATTACGTAACGCTTTAGGGGGGATAGGGGTCTGGCCAAAACGTTACTAATTGTGACATGGGGGTCCCGGGGAGTTTCTCTAACAAGTGTAATATAACAATTCAAAATTGAATTTATAAAATTTTTAGAAAAGAAGGCCAAATGATTTTCGCAAGAGGGAAAGAGAGTGATTATTTATTATTTGAGCCACGAGGAAAAATTTACTAAAAAAAAAAAAAGGGTAAAATGATATGAATTTTGTATAGGAAATTTTAAGAAAAAGTTTAAAACAAGTTTCGGTTTAGGGGTGGGGGGGTAGTTCTATGTTGTGACATATTTGTAGGGGGGTTTGTATGTGACTAACTGTGACAGGGGGGCTAGAATATCGTCAAAAAAGGCGTCACGTAATATGTGGACGAGAGCAGGAATTATTTTCTAGAGAAAAGAATCTTATAAATAATCTTAGCTGTGCATACTTTTAATAATTTATTTATTATTATTATTATTATATAAAAATTATTATTAATATAGGCCCATATAAAATAATAATTTACTCATTTAATTAAAGATTTAAAAACACCGAAAAAAAATTTATTTCCATCTTAACGCTATAAATTTAATTGAGACAATTTTTCCGCTTTCGCTCTTTTTGGAAATTGCCGGGGGGAGGAATCTCAAGCGCGACATATCTGTTGAATGATATTTAAATTGGTTCTCGAGTGCTGCTTGATATTCACCGATTTCTGAATAACATTGAAACTCTCATGTCAATTTGATTATTAAATAATTTTTTTTATTTATTTAGACGGCAACATTTTGGAATCAATTATCTGAAATATTAATTTATTTTAAATAAATCTTGATTATTAATTAAAAAATTTTTGCATCATTTTTGTTTATAATAATATTCTACCATAAAAAACGCAGCTCCTAGGTATACAAAGCGGTTGTTTTTTCAACTTTTTTGCTTGGGAAGATATTTTAAACTAATAGATTGTTTGTATTAATATATATCATAAAAATTAAAAATTGAAAAAAAAAAACGAGATTCCTGGCTTCTATTTATTTTGAGTATTTTTATTTTTAGCATTTAGATAATTATAATTTAGCATATTGAAGCATTGTTTGGCATGCGACTTTGCATCTTTTACTTTCATTTTTTTTTTTTCTTCTTTTTTTTTAAATACAAAAATGTTGGCAATCTACATTGATGGTTTCTATATTATAGGATTAACGTCATCAACCGGAGCGAGTGTTCTAAGCACTTCGGTAGCTGGAACAGGAGTGTCTTCTGTCTCTTCCTCTGGATTGCACACATCCTCTCTAGCCGCACAAGATGCAGCTACTGTTGCTGCTGCAGCGGCCGCGGCAGCCGCAGCAGCTGCAGCTGCAGCACAAACTAGTACGCATCCAGGTATGCGGGGGGAATCGAACAAAAATAAACAATTTCTGCATTAATTAAAATAAAAGTGAATATTGGTGAGCTAATTTTATTGAATTGTTATCCAACCTTATTTATTTTTTTATTCGTGTTAAATAAATTTTAGATGCACCTTTGTGTCTTCAGAGGCACATTGTTTAGTTTTAATATTATTTTAGGGACCAAAGCCCTACATACCCTACTCAGGTAAATTTTTCCTTGGGTGAGAATTATACAAATTATAACTATCTATCTTTTTGATAGTTTGTAACTCAGAAACTCCGACTAATTAACAAATCTTCATGTTTTTTCTTTAGTAGATTTAGAATTTTCCGGGGTAGTTTTAGCCTAGCATTAGGAGTAAGGGACCCCCCTTTTAAGGGGCTCAAAAAATTTCTGAAAATTCAGAATTTTTTCATTGGAAAGAATTTTATTCTCTCCTTATGAAAAATCAAAGTCAATTAGCCTAATTTTAGTGAATCAAATTCGAGTAAGTTTGAAGGAATAGCCTATTCCTTCAAACAAGTAAATATCTAATCAAGGCAAGAATCCTCGTTTTTTAAAATAATTAACTCTCTGAAATTATTATAAAATAATAAAAATTGAGGAACAGAATACGGGCACCCAAAGATGAAATACAATCCTTTTTTATTTCGTTTTAATTCGTTGACGTTTTCGTCGCGAATCGTAACCTTCCTCAGGATGAAATAAATGAAACAAATTATACCAGATCGTCACTTATTTCGTCCTGAGGAAGGTTGCGATCAGTGACGAAAACGACTAAGAATCAAAACGAAATAAAAAATATTTTATCTTCGGCTGCCTGATATTCTGTACCTCAATTTTTCTTATTTTTAATTTCAGAGAGTTAATTATTTTATAGATGAGTAAAAAGAAAAAAGAGAAGCAGCTAGTAATTATTTAATTAAAATTAAAGCCCATTAAGCTGAAATTTCGATCTTGGTCAAGACCAAATTCAGAGCTTATGGGCAATAAGCTCTGAAGAAGTTGGTGTTTCAGTCTTGGTTAAGACCGAAACGTCAGCTTAATGAGCCTTTATTAATTAAATTTGTAAATCAAACACCTAAAAAATATATAAATTACCAATAAGAGAGGGTGTATATATCATTTTTTTTAAAAATAATTTATGTATATTTTTATTGTTTAGAACGAGTTTTCTGAAAAATTCGAGTAAACCTCCCCTGGCTAGGCGCGAAGCCCGCCGTCGATGGGAGGCCTGGCTAGTTATTAAATAAAGCGTAGCGAAAATTTTTTCTCCCTAACTAACTACATTGCTTATTAGAATATTTTCGATCGGAGCTCACGCCAAATAATTTCTGCGGTTGGATAACTAATTATTATATTTCAGAAATAAATAATACAGAGTCACTGCCGAAAAAGTATCGTCATCTCTTAACTAATATCTTCTCGACATCATTCAGTAAATAAAAATATTCAATATATATTGTTTATTTGTTAAAATTTTTATTTTTAATACATTTTCCCATTCTCTTCAACTCATTAGATTGATCTTGTTTATAGGAAGTGCTGGAGCGCCTGGATCACAACCACAGCCCTTGGGATATGCGATGGTGGTTCCTGTGATGGCAGGAACTGTTCCCCAAGGAGGGGCAGCCAATGTTCCTAAGCCCGGAGCACCCGGAGCTCCTGGCCAACCCTCTTATGCCGTCATGCCTGCAGGTACATCTCTTCTCGGTGAATTACTTTTTTATTTGAAATATTTTATCTAGTATTTATAAAAAAAGATTGTACTTTTCTGAATATGCATGTCTATATGTTCAGGGACCCCGGGGGCTAGATAAACTTAAAAAAAAAGTTATTTAAAAATTAAAATGTTTGAAGCTTTGTCGATTTTTATCATTAGTAACAAGTTGGATTCCGTTTGATTGGTCAGGCGAGGAAAAAAAAACTGAGTAAAACAGCAAGTTATATTTCAATTTATTATCAAATCAGTGCCGTCGTATCGGTCACATATGGGACCATCTTCAGGGCTAGGTTAATGTCTGAAAATATATAGGCCTATAATCAGGGGCGTATATAAGAGAGGGGGCCGAGGGGGCTCCCTCCGAAATTTCCCAAACACATATACATATATAGGGATATACAGACATCAGCGCAACAAATTTTCCCGCAGGATGGAAAACTTTGGTTCCACAAAAGAAAAAATGTTCCGCAAAAAATTTCTGTGAAAAAAATGTAGTTTCTTAAAAAAAAAATTTTCCTCAGGAAAAGTTCAGCCCCCCCCCCCCGAAAAAAAATTTCTATATACACCCCTGCCTATAATCCTCGCTAAGTTATATTGGGCATACACAATTGTAAGAGGCTCAATCATGTTCATCTCCAAAAATTCTCTATGCTAAAATTGAATTTTTCATGTTCATGTTCATGTATGGACAGAGAGTGAATTCACTATGCTAAAATTTAATTTTGTATGCCCAATATCTTGGCGAGGATTATATATATTTTCAGACATTAACCTGGCCCTGAAGATAGTCCCATATGTGAACGAAATGTCGGCCCTGGTTTGATAATAAATTGAAATATAACTAGCTGCTTTGCTCATTTTTTCTACCTATTTTGAATATCAACATTCAGCTACAGGCTGTATATACCTCTTTAAAAAAAAAGGAAAATTCGGTATGATAGCACAGCACACAACTTTCAAATTTCGAAGGTTGTGTGCTATGCGTTAAATCACACCAGATTTTAGAGAGTCAAGGCTTCCTGAGAGCGATTTATTCTCTGTTGGTTTGTTTTCTGTGTAAGGTATGTTATTCAACATTTAAGTTAAAATTTCCCGAAATATTTCTAAGGAAAAGCTGTAATTTTCAAATAAAATTGAAAAAATTTTAAGAAAAATTTTTTTGAGCCGTTATGGGAATAGGCTTCTTAACTTCAATGCAAGGGGACAAAAAAATCTTTGATAACTGGATTAATATAAAATGATTTTTCTTTAAATTCCCCATTTAAAATTGTTTTCTAATAATACACGTATATTCTTTCTATTATAATTGAAATAATTTGGACCGTTGCCAATTATCTATTAGTGTACAGGCTTGAGTCCCCCCTCCCTCCTCCTCCCCTCTCGGAGGCTCTGGCCAATCGCTGTACACCTCATAGGTGTATGCGAGCTGGCTCTCGAGTCTATATGCTTTTTCAATTGGAACTTTTGCTTTATATTAAATAGGAAGGTCAAAGAGCCTTCAGTAGAGAGGGAGCTGTGATAAGTGAAGCACCTTCCGTGTTAAAAATTTCATCCCTCATTTGGATCATGGCGTCGCGTGGGTCGGACGTGCCTCACCTGGGCTCCTGCTAAAAATTCGCGTTTCTCTTAAACTTTAACGACATTTGAGGTAAATTTCATTTCTCCACGTACATTAATAGTTGGTTTATTGTTTTAAATATTAGAAATATAAATGCCTCCACAAAAATTATTATTTATTATACAGTATAATATATATCTATATAAATGTAATTGTGATTTTATAAAAATGATTCAAATGATGAGTGTGGGAATATAACAAAATATTTTTATTATTATTAGGGAAATTTTTAATTATATTATATATTTTTGTTATTAATTATTTATTAAAAATATAAATACTGTACGATTCGACTGCTTATTCTGCAGCCGTGCTCAAGTACTGTGCACTTGCTCCGACTCAAGTGAACGTATTTTTATATCGAGGTGGTCCAAAGCTTGTTTCTAAGCGATGAGTGCATTTATTCTATTAATTTGATAATAATTAAAGTCAAATAATAAAAGTATTAATAATTGATATAGCTTCAAGCAAACAGCTGTTTGGCTCTCTTATAAGGGTATGTATGCAAGTCAGGACAAGCTTGTTGGATGAGTGGTTAATAGGTAGGCCTACGTAGCATAGATACAAACATGCGTAGCTCTATTAGCTAATTCAAAGAGTATATATTCTTGCAGTTTATATCTCTATCTTTTTTTCATTCAATTCACCGACTTGTTTCTCGTATTTTTCCATTTAAACTTAACTAACTGCATCACCTGTCTTCGGGGGGCACCTAGTCAGGGAACTTACGACTTGCTTGCCACACTTATTTTGATATTTACCTCCATTTTAGAGAGAGAATAATCAATTCATTTATATGCAATGGTGGATCCTTTCAAAAGGATTACAACTCAACAACCATACAAAGATTAAATTTTTTTTATAAGATCCAAATAAAATCTAAAAATATAGTCTCTTAATGGGACAAATTAGTAAAAAAAGACTAGCTGCACTGCCCGGTTTGAGTGGGCTTCTTTCATTGATATTTAGTTTTTCCAAATAGGTACATCATATTGAAAACAATACCTAGAAAGAGCCTCTTTCTTAATCAGTGCCTCAACATTCACTTTACTTTTTACTTTCTAGTATTCAACATAAATACGTAAAAAAAATTCGATCTAAAAATTTTGATAATTCCAGAGCTTATTTGAACAAAACAGAACTAGTAGGCTCAGTGGCGTAGCGATCTTAACTCGCGCCCGGGAGTACAATACCTTTTTAGCGCCCCCCCCCCCCCCACATTCGAAAACCATATAATATTATATGTAAAATTTCCAAAATTATTACAGTATATTACACTAAATTTAAAATATATTTTCCGAAATCAATTATAATATAAATAAAAATTATCCAGCAATTTTACTTTCTCTTACCTATGTATATATGTAATATATATAGAGAGAGAAAGTATTGGATTCATGTCAAAAATTCGATGTCGAGATTTGGATGGATATTCACGTTTTGAGGTCCCCTGAATCCAAAAAAGTGGTTTTCGCGACATGGTCTGTCTGTGGGTGGGTGGGTGTGTGTGTGTGTGTTCAATTTTAAGCATGAAGGAATTGAGCTACGAGGTTGAAATTTTATATATAAGTTTTGTACCCTCCTGGACTGGAAAAATAAGCTTTTAATCAAAATCGGCCAAAGAGTACTAGTACTTTACTGATGTACTTTTTCAGTTTTTTTCGATTTTCTCAAAATTCGCTCTAACGATTTTGATTAAAATTCAAAAATCAATTATTTTTTAGATGCTCTTTCAAATGTATATTCTCGTTTTGCCCTCAAAATTGTTTGAAGCACACTTTACTCTTGTGCTTCATAGGAAAGGTAGGAGAAATGGTTGCCATGGTTACAAAATATAAATATTTTCCCATACTTATAAATTTTACATCTGAATTCAAATATTCCCTACTGCCGGGGACTAAATACATGTCGACACAAAAAATCTGGTGTGACAAGCACAGTGCACAACTTTCGATTACCGAAGGTAAGAGAAAGTTGTGTGCTGTGCGCCAGTCTCACCAAATTTTTTTGTTTTGCCGGACCATTTGGCGCCCCTTTGTGAGTAGCGCCCGGGGCATGATGACCCCCCCTTGCACCCCCCCCTCGCTACGCCACTGAGTAGGCTACTTTACTAATATAATTTTTTACTCTTTTTCGATTTTCTCAAAATCACTTTAACGATTTTGATTAAAATTCCTAAAACAATTATTTTTTAGATGTTATTTTTTATTTATTTATTTTTTTTTAATTAAAAAACATTCACACTTTTTCTCATATACACTCACACTCACACACACATTCACACAGTCTTTTCGGCAACTTATAAGACTTTAAACGATACTCGTAGGTTATTAATATATCTATTGGGAGTCCAGGCATTTTTATTTAAGCCATCTGGTATCCAAATGGCTTAAATAAAATCATCGGACTGCCTGGGGTCCAGAACCCGCGACGTTTGGTATAGGAGGTAGGCACGCTACCTACTACTCCAAGCTCGGGGGCTTAGATGTTATTTAAAAGATGTTATACAAAAAAATCTGGTGTGACAAACACAGAACACAACTTTCAATTACCGAAGATAAAAGAAATTTGTATACCAGTCACACCAGATTTTTAATTTTAAATTAATTCTTGAAATATCGAATTTAAAAAATGTGTAATTCCCCTTCTCCATATTCTGAAGCCACACTGAGACAATTTACAATATTCTCTGCGCGGAATGATTGACTATCTCATATGCTTATATTTGAAGCAAAATATTTCAATAAAAATTTAAGAAATCCAAATGAACGCCTAATTTTTTTTTGGAACGAAGTTCTTTAACGCGGCTTCACAGAGTGAATTGGAAGAAAATGTAAAGTAACAAAAACGCGTTCCTAACAAAAATGCTTTCCTAACAAAAATGCTTTCCCAGCGCCCGAGCCCTAACAAAAATGCGTTCCCAGTGCCCGAGCGACGGCGGAGGAAGGCGAGATTAGCCGAAGTCTTGGCGATAATATTCATATTAAATTATATTCTGGTTTTGAAGAAAAGGCGTGAGGAACTTCGTTCCTGCCGGGGATCCTACGACCCCACACGTTTTTTTTTTTTTTTTTTAATATATTCTGTGATTTATAAAAGGAAGATGAGTTCTTGGTCTGACAAGGACACATTTTCACCTGTTAGTCTTCGATCTGAATAAAATTCATTTTAATGAAGTAAATTTGCAAAATACAAATAGTATGTACTAGCTGCGCCGCCCGCCTTCGGCGGGCTTCGCGTCTAGCCAGGGGGGCTACGCCCCCCTGGACCCCACCAGCTGGCTCGGGCCCGCCTGCGGCGGACCCTCGCCTTTCTTAATGAGAAACTGCGTGGTGCCTAGACAGGAGGGCTACGCCCCCCTGGACCCCCTCCAGCTGGCTCGGGCCCGCCTGCGGCGGACCCTCGCCTTTCTTAATTATGAAAAGAAAATTATTATTACTACGTATTCCAATCCAGTGCCTTCTTGAGGATTTGTTTACATTCATGGAATACACAAATGAAAAGAATACAAAAATATTCCTCTGTACATTTCCTATGGGAGAAATCGTAACTTTAGGAATTAATAACTCGAAAAGTTATAGGAATTTTGGGACCCGAGTATTTTTCCGGGACTCTCTATAACGCCCTCTATAAGACTGCAAAATTTCGTTTCAAAATTCCAATGGGAAGTTGGTCAAACAGAGCGTGACAGACGGACAGACGGACAGACGGACAGACAGACAGACAGACGGACACTCCGTAATTATTATATATAGATTATGTACCCCCCTCTTCTTCAAAATTTTCTATTATTTTTTAAAATTTATATTTTTTCATTTTAAATTAATTTTTAAATTCTTATTTTTAGGATTTGTTGCCTCTACACCGAGTGGACGTTTGATGCCCGCTTTACCTTCAACATCCGGAATGCCAACAACCCTTTTACATTATGATTATGACTGTAAGTGATAGAATAAGACAAATAGAATAAGACAAAATAATTTGAAGAGGCTAATCCAAGGCTATTAATTCTAAAAGAAATCAATTTTCGAGATTTCACTTATTTTTGGAACTTAAGGTGGGCGTCTCGAAAAACCGTTAAAGCACGATTGACTCGAGGCGGCACGAGATGGCGTTAGTGTTCCCCTATTGGAATACACGTAACTTGTTCCATTTAATTCTAGACTTTCCAGCTAATTAATTAAAGGCAAAAAATTAATTATTTTTTAACACAATGATTACTAATTTAATTATCTTCAACTTATAGAGCTCCTTTTTTTAAAATATCTTTTATTTAATGCGATTAATCTAAAAAAAAATTTTTTTTTTCGAAAATCAAAAAAAGGGCTTCTATTATTTGTAGATATTTTAAATAGCTTTAATTTAAAAAAAATTTGAGGTCGATAGCTTCAAAATTGTGGCAGCTGGAAAGTCCCAAAATTAGCACCCAGAGACGCGCACCTTAAAGCCTCACCTCTAAAATAAAGCAACTATTTAGTTTCATTTCATTTAGTTTGATTTCTCTATGTGGACCAGTATCGTAGGTATTTATAAATTCCCTAATTTGTTTAAAAAAACTTTTTAAGCCTAAAGGCTCAAACAGACAGAACGCGAAATTCGCGACGCTCAGGCTACGCGCGCATTTCGCGGCGAAAGGCGTTTTTGCTAAGCCACACAGGAAGCGTAATCTGGGCGTACGATCCGGTATTGTGTATATGTTTCAACAACCTTTATTTAATGAATTTATAAATATTTTATAAATAAAGTATTATATTACGAAAGAAATAGAATATCATTGCAAAATTAGATTTTATTTAAATCTTATTTTATTAATGATAACTTTGATTAAATATTTTTCGAGGCTTAAATTAGAATAAGATAATACTATTCAATTACCTCGATTCGGACTTTTTACTAATCATAGATTGGCTTCCAACAAAAAACATATTTATTACAGTCTTATTAAATATAGACTATAATATAACTTTAATATAATATTATTTACTTTTATTTAGTTAGAGGCGAAAAAACAAGTGTTTTTAACTCTATAAGTTTTTTTATTTCATTACTCATCTTGATGATAGTTCGCCTGTTCGCGCGAAGGAGTTGTAAATTTGTACAACTCGAAAAAGCTGTCGCGCGAAAGAGAGCGTTTACGCCGCGTAAGTTCGCCCCCTGTGTGACGGGGATGATACAGTCTTGCCTTATACAACATTTCGCGCCCTTTCGCGGCGTTGAAAAAACGCCAAGCGACGCGAATTTCGCGTTCTGTCTGTTTGAGCCTTTAATCAAAATATATCGCAGAGTTTCTCAAGCTTTTTTGAATGCGGCCTGGTAAAATTTTTAGAGACACACCTTATGAAAAAAAAAAAAAAAATATTTACAAAACAATTTTTTTTATAATTAATTTAAATAATTTATATAATTTATTTATTTAAATTATTTAAATAAAATAATATCGATGGCTACCGGGAGACGTTCTACATGCCGATTGTTCGGGGTCACCAATCTCGAGCTTTCTCCGCGCTTTGGAATCGCTTAACCGCAACAATTGTGATTGCCAGGCCCTCCGGCAAAACAAATTTTATTTTTTTTAAATGAAAGAGTGTGAGTGTTATTTTTTAATAAAATCAAGTTATTTGTTTATTTTAAACACAAAAATTACAAAAAAACTTTTTGAGTTTTTACACTTTTTTTCTTTACCCCGCAAAATTTTTCTACGACCCGGTGCCGGACGCGACCCACACTTTGGGAAATGCTGATATATCGTATAGTTACTCCATTGCTGCAGAGACGGGAAATACCCTCTTCTCCCCCAAAAAAAATTTAAAAAAAAAGATAATAAAATAAAAAATTATTATATATAGCTATATATTTTTTTTTAAATTAATCTTTAAAAAAAATATAATTATAATCTGGTTAAGAATTTTAGAGGGTATTGATTCAATGAATTTTTTTAAAAATAGTTACTAATATAATTATAATTTATTATTTATTTGACATTGATTAAAACCTGAACACCGTAATGTGGAAATAAATAGCTGCAAAAATATATGATTTATTGTGATATAATTTTTCAAATAAGTAATTTGTTTCACTTTTATTTACAATAGCTGCAGCGGCAGCAGCAGCGGCAGCTGCGGCAGCAGCAGGCTCTCATCATCCACATCACCTCATTCATACTTCACCACCAAATGCTCCACCTCAAGAAATCTCTCATCCAGGGCAAGTGGATATGTTGGATATACCAGGAAAGGGCAGATGTTACGTGTATATTGCCAGGTAAGATGTAAATTAATAATTTTAAATAATAGCAAATATTTTCTAATACTTTTCTCTTTTTTTTTTATTTTAGATATTCATACGATCCTTTTCATCAAAGTCCGAATGAAAATCCCGAAGCTGAATTAGCGGTTAATGCAGGCGATTATTTACTTGTTTGGGGTCAAATGGATGAAGTAATTAGAATTAATTTTTTTTTAGAGAAACTTTATTTTTTCTGGTTACTTAGGGAGCGTACAAGTATTACATAACGCAATTTGGGGAGGAGGGGGGGGTTGAACAACACGTTACGTAACTGGTATTTTAGCGACTTTTCGGTACTTTGCGCAACTTAATTGTGACTTTTAGATAAAAATGGCCACTTGAGCGTTACGTAACGTCTAGGGGGAGGGGGCCAGAAAAATGTTACGGCGTATCTGCTGACACCCGACCGTGGAAATAAATAAAAACTTAACCCATCACAATAAATTTTTTTTAATTTTCTATAAAATTAATACAATATGAATTGTGTCTTTATATTTATAAAAAGAAAGTGGAAAGTCTATATAGCCTATGTTTCCCGAAAAGACTAAAAAAAAGTTTTCATTCTTGGGCTGACACTACAATATCCGCTACGCCATAAGAAAAATAATTTATTCCCTGACAAAAATTTTTAAAATTGTTCGTCTTTTGTTAGTTAGAGTTTGCTACTTAGCCTTAATTTTGCTGTATCCGATATAATTTAGAATTTAGAAGTATACCGTAATATTTAAAATATACACTTTTTTGAATTTTTCTCAGCTTTCCCATATTTTTTTCGATTTTTTTATACTTCTCTAATTGTTTTGAACTTTAAATTTTTTCCATCTTGAAAATAGAGCAAACAATTTTATCACCCCTTTGTTTGATCGTGGATATTTGTCTAAAAGAATTATTAACAACCTTTAAGGAGGAATTTAAGGAGGGATTAATGAAATTTTGTCGGTGGGGGCGGTTTTTTTATTTAAAGGTCTTTTTCGGCGAAGCCCATTAGAACCCATCCCTTGATTTCTAGCCAATTTGATTTAAATAAATTTTTGTCGTATGGGAGGGGATGCGAACCAGGTGGGGGTGGTTGGTTGGAAGATTCACTTTACAGGAGGGCCTATCTGAGGGATGAAATTTTTTAAATAAAACCTTCAAATACTATCACCGTTAAGGTGATTTTAGTCTTAAAATTGATAGTTTGAAATATAAAAATATATTTTAGACAAAAAATCATAATTTCTTTAGATAACTAGTTTTTAAAAAATTTTTTCTCGAAGGGGGGCCATTTAATCCCTCCCTGCTGTAAGGGTATGTGGTAAGAGGGGCGGGGTACGGAGGCAGTAGAAACTTATCTAGGGGGCCCTTCATTTATTCAACGAATTTTTATTTGTTGATGGTCTCTGGGATTCCAACTCAGGATTTCCTCCTATTTAAAGGATTGATCCACCAACAGATAACACAAAATTCGACAATGACTAGTCAATTCCGAAACTAGATATTTTAATATTAATATCTGATTCAAATAAATAAGTCGCGAGAACTAACTTTATTCTTTTCCGAGATTGGCCTTTTTTAAGACGCATTAAAGGCGCCGATGGCTTGAAGCGTGGATGATAGGGGGAGGGAGCGAGGAGGACGATCCATCCACCTAAATTCTTCCCAAGTTGTCATGTATACATAATAATATATTATTTAACCACATTTTCGTTTATAAATTATAAATTTTGTGAGTCTTTAATATTCTCAGCTAAGATGTAACAGAAAAAATAAAGTTGTTTTAATTTCTCTTCGCAGGATATAAAAAACATTAATGAAATTTATTTCAGGACGGTTTTCTTGATGGCGAATTATTAGACGGGCGACGAGGATTAGTGCCATCAAATTTTGTTCAAAAATTAGTTGGCGAAGATTTATTAGATTTCCATCAAGCTGTTGTAGCGGCATTACGTGATGCTGATGATAGTGTTTCAACAAATATCGCCCAAGAGTTGGCAGATCTTCAAGCGGCACAAGAAATGGGTCTTCTTGGTAAGTGAAAATTTTATTAAACAATACAAATATAATATAATCCAATGATTGTTGATTCCAATTATAATTTTACAAAAGAAATAATTAATTAATTAATTGTCAAATAATACGAAAAATTTTAGATTTAAGTGGCAAATAATAGAATATACCCCAGAATCCTCCTCTCATTCACGCTCATTCTCAAGCACTGAAGCAGCACGCATGCACGCATTGTCCTCTCCACTTTACTTCTTTAATTTTTTTTTTTTCTCACTGGCACGAATTT
>JAKCPI010009152.1:0-17293 GCA_023213315.1 Euborellia annulipes
GGTGATAAACTTGACTCCAACAATTACATATCATAGAGCGATAAACTCTTCTAGTTATTTTAAATCGTTTATAGATTCATACATAAAGGAAGTATCAAAATATTTCGGAAAAATATAAAAAGTGACATTGATTTGAAAGCATGCATTAAGAAATCCTAGATAAATGTTTTTTAGAGAACGATTTTTTGTTGTTGTGTGTTTGTTCTTTGTTCCATAATTTATTTCGTTATTTGGCGGCTAATCTGAAATTTTATTTTGCCCATCATCATTGATCCTTTCTAATCCTATAACATTTAAATAAATTAAAAAATGATACAATAATACATATTTTTCACTTTATTTATTATTATTGTCTCTTTTTTATATTTTTATCTTTCTCTCTATCTCTTTCTGAAGTCGTAACAACACCCACTCCACATATTACGTTACCCCTGACCTCGAACAATCGTTACTTGCTTACTTCTTCTTCTTCTTCTACTTCTACTTCTTCCACGCCGTTCTGGTCTATCAGTCCGTTTACAACCCCGTTCATACCAGCCACTTTTACACCACAACCACACCCACCACCACCACCACAACACCACCATCACCAACAACAACAGGCGTTTCGTTTCCTTCAAACGTCTTCATCATCGATGACAACCAATCCCTCTTCCTTTTCGTGGAACTTGCTAGATTCGACCGACCCAACTTCGACGATGGATGGTTCGGCGACCGGTCAGACCTCCAGTTCGACTGAACGTTTAGTTGCCAATTTGGAACGGGATGATCGTCTTTTGGCCGAATTGGATGCCCAAGCGGCCACAACAGCGATTCGCGCTGCTGCAGCAAACCAACACCACAGTAAACAATGCATCTCACAACTCATCCAAAACAAATATAAAACAATACAAAACAAAACAAACAATTTGAAAACAGAGAAAAAAACAACACAACTTTTTTTTTTGATCATCAGTGGACTTCATGACGAATGGTGACGATTATGACGTCACCGATGTCTATCTTAAAGTTCCTGATCTACGACCGCATAATAAGCGTCGTGAGTTGGATCATTCTCAATCTAGAACAAACAATAACAAGTTGTTACTTTTATATATTAATTATTATTATAGATTAGTGCAAAAGAAGAGATTTTTTGATTCAAATATTTAGTCTTAGCGAGCTTAAAAAAATATTCAAATTATTTCCGGAAAGCCTCTTATTTATTATTATTACACTTTTATGGCCGGAAATCATAAATTCTAAATTATAGCGCTACAAAATAGCTGTAGTTCTTGAGCCTCCTTCCTCAGTTGTCTTCCCTTTTTTTTGGTAAAATATTCTATCTAGCAAAATGATGCATGAAATTTTATTATTAATAAATTATAATTGTACTTATTTTTCTCGATAACTAATTCAATCAAGTTTTATTATAATGACCTGATCATTATATGCCGCTACTAATTTTTATTTATTTTTTTATTCCGCCTAATCGATAACTGTTCCGTCTTGATTGAGAAATAATGATAAAACCAGTCACTAAGTATTTTTTAATAATTCATTATTTTCAGTAGTTCTCTCCTGTTAAACGAAGATCAGGCAGGTTAATTTCATTTCAATTTTTTGGAATTCATCTATAATCATACTATTGATCTAAGGCGTATTTGCGTATATTTGCAATATTTATAATTTGATTAGGATTGTCACAAGTAATTTATATTTAATCACATTGAATGAAAAAACAAACGAAGAAATTCCATGACTGATTGATAATTCAGAGAAACAGAAAAGTGAATGGAGCCAGTATATTAAAAAACTTGATGATTTAAGAGAAACAAAACAGCACAAATTTCTCAGGAATCACCTTACTCCATATGTTTGCAAATATTTCACCCGGCCAGGCCATCTTTAGTGCAGGACAATCTTGTTTCTTTACAAATTTAAAAAAATATTAAAATTATAAAAAAGCTGTTGTTTTTGTAAACAAAATTAGTCTGATGTTTTAATAAAAATTAAAAAAAAAAATCATATACGCATATCAAAGTGTCGAGGGGAATGACGTAGCGTTTGGATTCCAATAAAAAATTTTATAAAAAAAGCACGAGCTCTCACTCGTGAACGAATACTTGAATGCATTGAGCGTTATAGGTGGTTTCTTTTCACGGTCGATTTTTTGACGGATGTTAGGTCAGGTTTTTGGAAATAATTAAATTATTTTTAGAGGTATTCGTTTATTTTTCAATGGTTTAGGATTTTGGCCATTTGGCTTATAGCCTTCTTCAGAACCTGAATTAAAAAATTACAGAGATTATTTATACAATTAGATAACAGTTTTTAAGTTTTCTTTTACCCCTTGCAATACTTGAATGCTCGTCTTCCCCTCTTCTCTTCATGCAAAAGTTTGAGATCCCAGACGAAGGATCACCAAATAACTATGTAAATTAATAATACAAACCTTCACATTAACATTTACTCAAAAAATAAAAGATGTCTTCTGATTATAGTAGATCCTGCACTGAAAATGGCCCGGCGTTAGGCCGGCCGAAATATTTCTAAATAGGCCTATAAGGTGTAAGGCAATTCCTGAGAAATTTCTGCTGTTTTAATTCTCCCGTTAAATCATGTTGTGAAACCAGCAACAATTCTAAATATCAAACTTTAATAAGATTTCGTCGACGTTTCAACATTCCCATCTTCAAGACGATAAATTGTTAATACTGCTTTGATGGTTAGGCTACATTTCGGAGCATATAAATATATAACAGAAATTTGTATATACCATTAAATGTATCTCCTCAGCTTCAGGTATTGCCAACACGTTGGGATTTATAGGCTTTCGGCTGGAAGCACACCGATCGAGCAAAAACGTTTTCGAACAAAACGTTTTTGCCTAAAACCCCGTCCACATATTACGTAACGCGTTAGGGGGATAGGGGTCTGGCCAAAACGTTACTAATTGTGACATGGGGGTCCCGGGGAGTTTCTCTAACAAGTGTAATATAACAATTCAAAATTGAATTTATAAAATTTTTAGAAAAGAAGGCCAAATGATTTTCGCAAGAGGGAAAGAGAGTGATTATTTATTATTTGAGCCACGAGAAAAAATTTACTAAAAAAAAAAAATAGGGTAAAATGATATGAATTTTGTATAGGAAATTTTAAGAAAAATTTTAAGAATTTTAAAACAAGTTTCGGTTTAGGGGTGGGGGGTAGTTCTATGTTGTGACATATTTGTTGGGGGGTTTGTATGTGACTAACTGTGATAGGGGGGGGGGCTAGAATATCGTCAAAAAAGGCGTCACGTAATATGTGGACGACCTCTGCTTGTCGGAGAAGCAGGAATTATTTTCTAGAGAAAAGAATCTTATAAATAATCTTAGCTGTGCATACTTTTAATAATTTATTTATTATTATTATTATATAAAAATTATTATTAATATAGGCCCATATAAAATAATAATTTACTTATTTAATTAAAGATTTAAAAACACCGAAAAAAAATTTATTTCCATCTTAACGCTATAAATTTAATTGAGACAATTTTCCGCTTTCGCTCTTTTTGGAAATTGCCGGAGGGGAGGAATCTCAAGCGCGACATATCTGTTGAATGAAATTTAAATTGGTTCTCGAGTGCTGCTTGATATTCACCGATTTCTGAATAACATTGAAACTCTCATGTCAATTTGATTATTAAATAATTTTTTTTATTTATTTAGACGGCAACATTTTGGAATCAATTATCTGAAATATTAATTTATTTTAAATTAATTAAAAAATTTTTGCATCATTTTTGTTTATAATAATATTCTACCATAAAAAACGCAGCTCCTAGGTATACAAAGCGGTTGTTTTTTCAACTTTTTTGCTTGGGAAGATATTTTAAACTAATAGATTGTTTGTATTAATATATATCATAAAAATTAAAAATTGAAAAAAAAAAACGAGATTCCTGGCTTCTATTTATTTTGAGTATTTTTATTTTTAGCATTTAGATAATTATAATTTAGCATATTGAAGCATTGTTTGGCATGCGACTTTGCATCTTTTACTTTCATTTTTTTTTCTTCTTTTTTTAAATACAAAAATGTTGACAATCTACATTGACGGTTTCTATATTATAGGATTAACGTCATCAACCGGAGCGAGTGTTCTAAGCACTTCGGTAGCTGGAACAGGAGTGTCCTCTGTCTCTTCCTCTGGATTGCACACATCCTCTCTAGCCGCACAAGATGCAGCTACTGTTGCTGCTGCAGCGGCCGCGGCAGCCGCAGCAGCTGCAGCTGCAGCACAATCTAGTACGCATCCAGGTATGCGGGGGAATCCAACAAAAATAAACAATTTCTGCATTATTTAAAATAAAAGTGAATATCGGTGAGCTAATTTTATTGAATTGTTATCCAACCTTATTTATTTTTTTATTCGTGTTAAATAAATTTTAGATGCACCTACATGCAGTACTCAAGTAAATTTTTCCTTGGGTGAGAATTATATAAATTATAATCTATCTATCTTTTTGAGAGTTTGTAACTCAGAAACTCCGACTAATTAACAAATCTTCATGTTTTGTTTTAGTAGATTTAGAATTTTCCGGGGTAGTTTTAGCCTAGCATTAGGAGTAAGGGACCCCCTTTTAAGGGGCTCAAAAAATTTCTGAAAATTCAGAATTTTTTCATTGGAAAGAATTTTATTCTCTCTCCTTATGAAAAATCTAAGTCAATTAGCCTAATTTTAATAATACAATAATTAACTCGATAAGTTTGAAGGAATAGGACTATTCAAGGCAAACTTGATGGTGAAGGTCAAGTTTGCCTTGAATAGTCCTATTCCTTCAAACAAGTAAATATCTAATCAAGGCAAGAATCCTCGTTTTTTAAAATAATTAACTCTCTGAAATTATTATAAAAATAATAAAAATTGAGGAACAGAATACAGGCACCCAAAGATGAAATACAATCCTTTTTTATTTCGATTTAATTCATTGACGTTTTCGTCGCGAATCGCAACCTTCCTCTGGATGAAATAAATGAAACAAATTATACCAGCACTTATTTCGCCCTGAGGAAGGTTGCGATCAGTGACGAAAACGACTAAGAATCAAAATGAAATAAAAAATATTTTATCTTCGGCTGCCTGATATTCTGTACCTCAATTTTTCTTATTTTTAATTTCAGAGAATTATTTTATAGATGAGTAAAAAAGAAAAAAAAGAGAAGCAGCTAGTAATTATTTAATTAAAATTAAAGCCCATTAAGCTGAAATTTCGATCTTGGTCAAGACCAAATTCAGAGCTTATGGGCAATAAGCTCTGAAAAGTTGGTGTTTCAGTCTTGGTTAAGACCGAAACGTCAGCTTAATAAGCCTTTATTAATTAAATTTGTAAATCAAACACCTAAAAAATATATAAATTAGCAATAAGAGAGGGTGTATATATCATTTTTTTTAAAAATAATTTATGTATATTTTTATTGTTTAGAACGAGTTTTCTGAAAAATTCGAGTAAACCTCCCCTGGCTAGGCGCGAAGCCCGCCGTCGATGGGAGGCCCGGCTAGTTATTAAATAAAGCGTAGCGAAAATTTTTTCTCCCTAACTAACTACATTGCTTATTAGAATATTTTCGATCGGAGCTCACGCCAAATAATTTCTGCGGTTGGATAACTAATTATTATATTTCAGAAATAAATAATACAGAGTCACTGCCGAAAAAGTATCGTCATCTCTTAACTAATATCTTCTCGACATCATTCAGTAAATAAAAATATTCAATATATTGTTTATTTGTTAAAATTTTTATTTTTAATACATTTTCCCATTCTCTTCAACTCATTAGATTGATCTTGTTTATAGGAAGTGCTGGAGCGCCTGGATCACAACCACAGCCCTTGGGATATGCGATGGTGGTTCCTGTGATGGCAGGAACTGTTCCCCAAGGAGGGGCAGCCAATGTTCCTAAGCCCGGAGCACCCGGAGCTCCTGGCCAACCCTCTTATGCCGTCATGCCTGCAGGTACATCTCTTCTCGGTGAATTACTTTTTTATTTGAAATATTTTATCTAGTATTTATAAAAAAAGATTGTACTTTTCTGAATATGCATGTCTATATGTTCAGGGACCCCGGGGGCTAGATAAACTTAAAAAAAAAAAGTTATTTAAAAATTAAAATGTTTGAAGCTTTGTCGATTTTTATCATTAGTAACAAGTTGGATTCCGTTTGATTGGTCAGGCGAGGAAAAAAAAAAAAAACTGAGTAAAACAGCAAGTTATATTTCAATTTATTATCAAATCAGTGCCGTCGTATCGGTCACATATGGGACCATCTTCAGGGCTAGGTTAATGTCTGAAAATATATAGGCCTATAATCAGGGGCGTATATAAGAGGGGTGGCCGAGGGGGCTCCCTCCGAAATTTCCCAAACACATATACATATATAGGGATATACAGACATCAGCGCAACAAATTTTCCCGCAGGATGGAAAACTTTGGTTCCACAAAAGAAAAAATGTTCCGCAAAAAATTTCGTGTGAAAAAAATGTAGTTTCTTAAAAAAAAAAAATTTTCCTCAGGAAAAGTTCAGCCCCCCCCCCCCCCGAAAAAAAATTTCTATATACACCCCTGCCTATAATCCTCGCTAAGTTATATTGGGCATACACAATTGTAAGAGGCTCAATCATGTTCATCTCCAAAAAATTCTCTATGCTAAAATTGAATTTTTCATGTTGATGTTCATGTATGGACAGAGAGTGAATTCACTATGCTAAAATTTAATTTTGTATGCCCAATATAACTTGGCGAGGATTATATATATTTTTCAGACATTAACCTGGCCCTGAAGATAGTCCCATATGTGAACGAAATGTCGGCCCTGGTTTGATAATAAATTGAAATATAACTAGCTGCTTTGCTCATTTTTTCTACCTATTTTGAATATCAACATTCAGCTACAGGCTGTATATACCTCTTTAAAAAAAAAAGGAAAATTCGGTATGATAGCACAGCACACAACTTTCAAATTTCGAAGGTTGTGTGCTATGCGTTAAATCACACCAGATTTTAGAGAGTCAAGGCTTCCTGAGAGCGATTTATTCTCTGTTGGTTTGTTTTCTGTGTAAGGTATGTTATTCAACATTTAAGTTAAAATTTCCCGAAATATTTCTAAGGAAAAGCTGTAATTTTCAAATAAAATTGAAAAAATTTTAAGAAAAATTTTTTGAGCCGTTATGGGAATAGGCTTCTTAACTTCAATGCAAGGGGACAAAAAAATCTTTGATAACTGGATTAATATAAAATGATTTTTCTTTAAATTCCCCATTTAAAATTGTTTTCTAATAATACACGTATATTCTTTCTATTATAATTGAAATAATTTGGACCGTTGCCAATTATCTATTAGTGTACAGGCTTGAGTCCCCCTCTCCCTCCTCCCCTCTCTCGGAGGCTCTGGCCAATCGCTGTACACCTCATAGGTGTATGCGAGCTGGCTCTCGAGTCTATATGCTTTTTCAATTGGAACTTTTGCTTTATATTAAATAGGAAGGTCAAAGAGCCTTCAGTAGAGAGGGAGCTGTGATAAGTGAAGCACCTTCCGTGTTAAAAATTTCATCCCTCATTTGGATCATGGCGTCGCGTGGGTCGGACGTGCCTCATCTGGGCTCCTGCTAAAAATTCGCGTTTCTCTTAAACTTTAACGACATTTGAGGTAAATTTCATTTCTCCACGTACATTAATAGTTGGTTTATTGTTTTAAATATTAGAAATATAAATGCCTGCACAAAAATTATTATTTATTATACAGTATAATATCTTATATATATAATTCTTCTGTACGTGTGTATGTGACTGAACTCCTCCTAAACGACTGAACCAATTATGATGAAATTTTCTATGTATGTTTGTGAGAATCCCGGACAGGTTTTGTTTCACAAATAACAATAAGTTAATGAGTAATTAACCGTTAAAATAAGAAAAAAATAAAAATTAGGAGAAATAGTTGCCATGGTAACAAAATATAAATATTTACCCATGTTTACGATTTTTTTATTTATTTACATTTTGAATTCTAAAATATCGGCGTAAATTTTTTGTCTGTGTACCGGGAGAGCCCCGGAAAGGATATGATTCACAAAAAATCTTAAGTTCATGAATAATTAACCGTTAAAATAATCTCTATATATAAAAATGAAAAGGGAAAATGTATGTAACGGTATGTATATAAGTAGGCGAGCAAGGGGGTCCAGGGGCGCAGCCCCCGCGTAGACGGAAAGCCCCGCCGAAGGCGGGGCTTGCGTCTAGTATATCTATATAAATGTAATTGTGATTTTATAAAAATGATTCAAATGATGAGTGTGGGAATATAACAAAATATTTTTATTATTATTAGGGAAATTTTTAATTATATTATATATTTTTGTTATTAATTATTTATTAAAAATATAAATACTGTACGATTCGACTGCTTATTCTGCAGCCGTGCTCAAGTACTGTGCACTTGCTCCGACTCAAGTGAACGTATTTTTATATCGAGGTGGTCCAAAGCTTGTTTCTAAGCGATGAGTGCATTTATTCTATTAATTTGATAATAATTAAAGTCAAATAATAAAAGTATTAATAATTGATATAGCTTCAAGCAAACAGCTGTTTGGCTCTCTTATAAGGGTATGTATGCAAGTCAGGACAAGCTTGTTGGATGAGTGGTTAATAGGTAGGCCTACGTAGCATAGATACAAACATGCGTAGCTCTATTAGCTAATTCAAAGAGTATATATTCTTGCAGTTTATATCTCTATCTTTTTTTCATTCAATTCACCGACTTGTTTCTCGTATTTTTCCATTTAAACTTAACTAACTGCATCACCTGTCTTCGGGGGGCACCTAGTCAGGGAACTTACGACTTGCTTGCCACACTTATTTTGATATTTACCTCCATTTTAGAGAGAGAATAATCAATTCATTTATATGCAATGGTGGATCCTTTCAAAAGGATTACAACTCATCAACCATACAAAGATTAAATTTTTTTTATAAGATCCAAATAAAATCTAAAAATATAGTCTCTTAATGGGACAAATTAGTAAAAAAAGACTAGCTGCACTGCCCGGTTTGAGTGGGCTTCTTTCATTGATATTTAGTTTTTCCAAATAGGTACATCATATTGAAAACAATACCTAGAAAGAGCCTCTTTCTTAATCAGTGCCTCAACATTCACTTTACTTTTTACTTTCTAGTATTCAACATAAATACGTAAAAAAATTCGATCTAAAAATTTTGATAATTCCAGAGCTTATTTGAACAAAACAGAACTAGTAGGCACAGTGGCGTAGCGATCTTAACTCGCGCCCGGAGTACAATACCTTTTAGCACCCCCCCCCCCACATTCGAAAACCATATAATATTATATGTAAAATTTCCAAAATTATTACAGTATATTACACTAAATTTAAAATATATTTTCCAGAAATCAATTATAATAAAAATAAAAATTATCCAGCAATTTTTTGTTTTGCGGACCATTTGGCGCCCCTTTGTGAGTAGCGCCCGGGGCATGATGACCCCCCCCTTGCACCCCCCTCGCTACGCCACCACAGGCAGTAACCCCAAAAACGCGTTCCTCAACAAAGTGCTTTCCTAACAAAAATGCGTTCTAACAAAAATGCGTTCCTAACAAAAATGCGTTCCTAACAAAAAATGCTTTCCTAACAAAAATGCTTTCCCAGCGCCCGAGCCCTAACAAAAATGCGTTCCCAGTGCCCGAGCGACGGCGGAGGAAGGCGAGATTAGCCGAAGTCTTGGCGATAATATTCATATTAAATTATATTCTGGTTTTGAAGAAAAGGCGTGAGGAACTTCGTTCCTGCCGGGGATCCTACGACCCCATACGTTTTTTTTTTATATATATTCTGTGATTTATAAAAGGAAGATGAGTTCTTGGTCTGACAAGGAAACATTTTCACCTGTTAGTCTTCGATCTGAATAAAATTCATTTTATTGAAGTAAATTTGCAAAATACAAATAGTATGTATTATGTACTACCCCCTCTTCTTCAAAATTTTCTATTATTTTTTAAAATTTATATTTTTTCATTTTAAATTAATTTTTAAATTCTTATTTTTAGGATTTGTTGCCTCTACACCGAGTGGACGTTTGATGCCCGCTTTACCTTCAACATCCGGAATGCCAACAACCCTTTTACATTATGATTATGACTGTAAGTGATAGAATAAGACAAAATAATTTGAAGAGGCTAATCCAAGGCTATTAATTCTAAAAGAAATCAATTTTCGAGATTTCACTTATTTTTGGAACTTCAAAGCCTCACCTCTAAAATAAAGCAACTATTTAGTTTCATTTCATTTAGTTTGATTTCTCTATGTGGACCAGTATCGTAGGTATTTATAAATTCCCTAATTTGTTAAAAAAAACTTTTTTAAGCCTTAATCAAAATATATCGCAGAGTTTCTCAAGCTTTTTTGAATGCGGCCTGGTAAAATTTTTAGAGACACACCTTATGAAAAAAAAAAAAAAAAAAAAAATATTTACAAAACAATTTTTTTTATAATTAATTTAAATAATTTATATAATTTATTTATTTAAATTATTTAAATAAAATAATATCGATGGCTACCGGGAGACGTTTTACATGCCGATTGTTCGGGGTCACCAATCTCGAGCTTTCTCCGCGCTTTGGAATCGCTTAACCGCAACAATTGTGATTGCCAGGCCCTCCGGCAAAACAAATTTTATTTTTTAATAAAATCAAGTTATTTGTTTATTTTAAACACAAAAATTACAAAAAAAACTTTTTAAGTTTTTACATTTTTTTTCTCTACCTGGCAAAATTTTTCTACGGCCCGGTGCCGGACGCGACCCACACTTTGGGAAATACCGATATATCGTATAGTTACTCCATTGCCGCAGAGACGGGAAATACCCTCTTCTCCCCCAAAAAAAAATTAAAAAAAAAAAGATAATAAAATAAAAAATTATTATATATAATAGCTATATATTTTTTTTTTAAATTAATCTTTTAAAAAAAATATTATTATAATCTGGTTAAGAATTTTAGAGGGTATTGATTCAATGAATTTTTTTTAAATAGTTACTAATATAATTAGGGGGGGTAATTTATTATTTATTTGACATTGATTAAAACCTGAACACCCCGTAATGTGGAAATAAATAGCTGCAAAAATTTTAATCTTAGGTTGTAACTAGGCCTATTATATGATTTATTGTGATATAATTTTTCAAATAAGTAATTTGTTTCACTTTTATTTACAATAGCTGCAGCGGCAGCAGCAGCGGCAGCTGCGGCAGCAGCAGGCTCTCATCATCCACATCACCTCATTCATACCTCACCACCAAATGCTCCACCTCCAGAAATCTCTCATCCAGGGCAAGTGGATATGTTGGATATACCAGGAAAGGGCAGATGTTACGTGTATATTGCCAGGTAAGATGTAAATTAATAATTTTAAATAATAGCAAATATTTTCTAATACTTTTCTCTTTTTTTTTTTTTTATTTTAGATATTCATACGATCCTTTTCATCAAAGTCCGAATGAAAATCCCGAAGCTGAATTAGCGGTTAATGCAGGCGATTATTTACTTGTTTGGGGTCAAATGGATGAAGTAATTAGAATTAATTTTTTTTTAGAGAAACTTTATTTTTTCTGGTTACTTAGGGAGCGTACAAGTATTACATAACGCAATTTGGGGAGGAGGGGGGTTGAACAACACGTTACGTAACTGGTATTTTAGCGACTTTTCGGTACTTTGCGCAACTTAATTGTGACTTTTAGATAAAAATGGCCACTTGAGCGTTACGTAACGTCTAGGGGGAGGGGGCCAGAAAAATGTTACGGCGCATCTGCTGACACCCGACCGTGGAAATAAATAAAAACTTAACCCATCACAATAAATTTTTTTTAATTTTCTATAAAATTAATACAATATGAATTGTGTCTTTATATTTATAAAAAGAAAGTGGAAAGTCTATATAGCCTATGTTTCCGAAAAGACTAAAAAAAGTTTTCATTCTTGGGCTGACACTACAATATCCGCTACGCCATAAGAAAAATAATTTATTCCCTGACAAAAATTTTTAAAATTGTTCGTCTTTTGTTAGTTAGAGTTTGCTACTTAGCCTTAATTTTGCTGTATCCGATATAATTTAGAATTTAGAAGTATACCGTAATAAAATTTAAAATATACACTTTTTTGAATTTTTCTCAACTTTCCCATATTTTTTTCGATTGTTTTATACTTCTCTAATTGTTTTGAACTTTAAATTTTTTCCATCTTGAAAATAGAGCAAACAATTTTATCACCCCTTTGTTTGATCGTGGATATTTGTCTAAAAGAATTATTAACAACCTTTAAGGAGGAATTTAAGGAGGGATTAATGAAATTTTGTCGGTGGGGGCGGTTTTTTTTATTTAAGGTCTTTTTCGGCGAAGCCCATTAGAACCCATCCCTTGATTTCTAGCCAATTCGATTTAAATAAATTTTTGTCGTATGGGAGGGGATGCGAACCAGGTGGGGGTGGTTGGTTGGAAGATTCACTTTACAGGAGGGCCTATCTGAGGGATGAAATTTTTTAAATAAAACCTTCAAATACTATCACCGTTAAGGTGATTTTAGTCTTAAAATTGATAGTTTAAAATGTAAAAATATATTTTAGACAAAAAATCATAATTTCTTTAGATAACTAGTTTTTAAAACTTTCAATTTTTTCTCAAAGGGGGCCCTTTAATCCGTCCCTGCTTTAAGGGTATGTGGTAAGAGGGGCGGGGTACGGGGGCAGTAGAAACTTATCTAGGGGGCCCTTCATTTATTCAACGAATTTTTATTTGTTGATGGTCTCTGGGAATCCAACTTAGGATTTCCTCCTATTTAAAGGATTGATCCACCAACAAATAACACAAAATTCGTCAATGACTAGTCAATTCCGAAACTAGATATTTTAATATTAATATCTGATTCAAATAAATAAGTCGCGAGAACTAACTTTATTCTTTTCCGAGATTGGCCTTTTTTTTAAGACGCATTAAAGGCGCCGATGGCTTGAAGCGTGGATGATAGGGGAGGGAGCGAGGAGGACGATCCATCCACCTAAATTCTTCCCAAGTTGTCATGAAATATTATTTAACCACATTTTCGTTTATAAATTATAAATTTTGTGAGTCTTTAATATTCTCAGCTAAGATGTAACAGAAAAAATAAAGTTGTTTTAATTTCTCTTCGCAGGATATAAAAAACATTAATGAAATTTATTTCAGGACGGTTTTCTTGATGGCGAATTATTAGACGGGCGACGAGGATTAGTGCCATCAAATTTTGTTCAAAAATTAGTTGGCGAAGATTTATTAGATTTCCATCAAGCTGTTGTAGCGGCATTACGTGATGCTGATGATAGTGTTTCAACAAATATCGCCCAAGAGTTGGCAGATCTTCAAGCGGCACAAGAAATGGGTCTTCTTGGTAAGTGAAAATTTTATTAAACAATACAAATATAATATAATCCAATGATTGTTGATTCCAATTATAATTTTACAAAAGAAATAATTAATTAATTAATTGTCAAATAATACGAAAAATTTTAGATTTAATTGGTAAATAATAGAATATACCCCCAGAATCCTCCTCTCATTCACGCTCATTCTCAAGCACTGAAGCAGCACGCATGCACGCCACACCTCTCCACTTTATTTATTTTATTTTTTTTTTTTCTCTCACTGGCACGAATTTGTCTTGTTTGTTTCTGTTTTCTCTGTCGTGTTGTCGTGTTGTTGTTGTTGTTGTTGTTGCGGTTGGTTGCGCGGGACGGTCCCTTCTCTAGACACAGGACGACGATATGCGAGACGTGCCAAGCGCCATGCTACAGCGGCTGCAGAGGCAGCAAAAGCAGCTGCACGTCGATTAACCGGACGCTCTTTTGGGCCCGAGTCTGTGCCTCATCGACATTGTACGTAACCTATCTCTCTCTCTCTATCTTCACACTATCTCTAACTCTTCTCTTCTTCTCTTTTTCACTTTTACACTAACTTTTTCTTCACTCTAAACTAAATAGATAATTTTACATAATATAAACAATAAACACCTTTACTTAAGGCCGTATTCTAACATTAAGTCATATCTGCTTCATCCTGATCTAATTATATTCTTCTATTTCACTTACAACATATGGAGAGAATTTAATTGCAACCAGCGTTTTCAAAACTGGGAGACCCGGGCTAGTCTAAGGGGAGGTGCGAGTAATAGCCAATTTCCAAATGATTGCTAAAGTTTTGTAAATAAGAATAAATAAAAAAATATTTTAAGACAATAATAAAATATTCAAAAGAGGGTAGAAAAGTAAAAATGAGTGACGCAGCTAGTTTTTTACTTTATTTATTTAATTCACAAAGCTGACGTTTCGGTTCCGCATTTGAACAACCTTCAGAGCTGGCGAAAAGTCATTATGAAAGTCACAGTCACAGTGGATTTTATACTTAGTTGAACCAAACTTTATATAAATATATATATTCATTCATTTATGTACATAATGTGTATATATTTATTATGTTAAGTTTGGTTCAACTATGAATAAAATTCACTATGACACTATCATAATGATTTTTCGCCAGTTCAGAAGATGGTTCTAATGCGAAACCGAAACTTCAGCTATGTGAATTAAATAAATAAAGAAAAATCTCTACCTGCGACTCTCATTTTTCTACCCTTTTTTAT
Organism: Euborellia annulipes; assembly: GCA_023213315.1. NCBI lineage: Eukaryota > Metazoa > Arthropoda > Insecta > Dermaptera > Anisolabididae > Euborellia > Euborellia annulipes. Next base: position 14,702 of record JAKCPI010009152.1, read on the forward strand.
GAATGTATAACATCACATTTTTTTCTCATTATTAGACAATAATTAAATATTCATAAGAGGGTAGAAAAGTAAAAATAAGACGCAGCTAGTTTTTTACTTTATTTACCCCCTTTATGAATATATATCATCACAGCTATACCTGGTATAATTGCGTTTTGTAATAAAATATTGTTGTTCTTTTTTTTTTGTTTTGTTTACCTTAGTTTTTTAGCAATAAAAATTTTTGTGTTTGAATTATTTTATAATAAAGGAAAGGGGGCGTCATACAATAAAATTTTTTTAAGGGAGGCTTGAAAACATAAAGTTTGGAAACCACTGGTTGCAACAATACTATTATATTTTCGATTACTTTCTTAATAAATACGGAGAATGTACGAAATTTAATTTTTTTTAATATTATAATTGTGACTGTTAAGTTGTATCAAGAAAGGGTTGCAAAAACTGGAAACCAAATTTTTTTTCTTTAAATGTTTTATTGTTTTATTATTAAAGAAAAAAATTTGGCTGCCAGTCTCTGCTTTTTTAACCCATCCTTGATATAATTTTTTTTTAAGTTTAAGGTCTAATTTTTCAACTAAAAAATTTTAATAATATTATTGAGTTTTTTCATTAATCTGAATATTGAAATTTATCAATCAGAACCACGACAATTACCGATATTTTTTTCACGGGAAAATTGTCATTTTTACTTTCTCTTACCTATATATATATTAATATATAGAAAGATAAATTATTGGATTCATGTCAAAAATTCGATGTCGAAATTTTGATGGATCTACACGTTTTGAGATCCCATGAATCCAAAAAAGTGGTTTTCGCGACATGGCCTGTGTGTCTGTGAACAAAATATCTCAAGAACGAAAGGAAGTTAAATATCTCAAGAAGCTAGGAAGTTTTTTATATTTGAGTTAGCCACCCTCCCCCCCCTGAGACATAACACGAAGCTTTTGATCAAAATTGGCCAAAGAGTACTAGTATGTGCTTTACTGATGTTTTCAGTTTTTTCTCAAAATTCGCTCTAACGAGTTTGATTAAAATTCAAAAATCAATTATTTTTTAGATGCTCTTTAAAACGTATATTCTCATTTTGCCCCCAAAATTGTTTGAAGCACACTTTGCTTTTGTACTTCATAAGAAAGTTAGAAGAAATGGTTGCCATGGTAACAAATTATAAATATTTTCCTATGTTTATAAATTTTACTGGTCGCACCATATTTTTTTGTGTCGACATATATCTACTCATAGTTTTCGACAGCATATGGTGCGACCAGTCACCCCAGATTATTTCTAAATTGGTTAACGTTTTATTTTAATAAGTTTTTTTGAGAGCCTGTTATTTATCATATTGCTTGCCTCTATGCGTCAAAATCGCTCAGGCATTTCTTTTTAATTTTTTCTTTCTAAAATTTTTCTAATAAGTTTCTGACTTTAATTATTAATAAATAACGAAATTTTCATATTTGAAATTTTTTCAAAAATTAATACCCAGTATAATTAATTCTCTCTTATATGTTGTGTAGTTTTCTTCTCTAACATTCTAAATCTTTCATTCATATGCATCTTTTATAAAACAATCTTCTTACATTTTATAGTAAACTTCTAGTTAATTTCATTATCTTTCAATTTGTTTTAATTTTTCTAAATTTTTTTGTTTGAAGCTTTATTTTAATATTTAGAGCTAAAAATTTTAGTATTATTTGAATTTTCTTGCCAAACTTTTTTTGGTACATCAAGTCTCTCATACTTCAATAATAAATAGTACGTATAAGTTTTATTTAATTATTCGCGTGTGTGTGAGTGGATTAATATAAAAATGATAAAGAAAATTAAATTGGAATAGGTTAATCTATTATATTGGCTAAATGAAACCATTTCTGTTTTTTAAACAAATTCTGAAAAATGCATTTAGATTTATTTAATCAATTGTAGAAACGAAAAAATAATACGAATCATCATATACACTATTTAGAAGAAATTTACTGATTAACCCCGGTGCCCCTAAACAAAAACTTACATTTTTTAAGAAAATACTTATCAAGATCCTGATGTATATCTTATAAAAAAAAAATGTTTAAACCACTTGCTTATCGAGCTATAGATCAACAAGCAACAATACAAATTTCTAACTGATATAGCTTAATACAAAACAACCAGTCACGGTGGTAAGGCTCGAGGGTTCATATTCCGTCCCAGACGAAATAATTTATTTCAATTGAATTGTCTACCTTTCAATTGAAATGAATAGGGTATAAATGGCCTCAGATGCCGAAAAGGACTTTAAACAAATTAAAAAAAAAAAAACTCAGGTGAGTAGCTGCCTAAACTGGAGCTTTTGTAACCCCTTGATGTTAGGCAATCAATTCTCCGTTCGTCGAATTGGGTTTTCGCGTTTCAAGGCGTTTCTGGAAGATTTGGGAAAAAAATTATTTTTTCCCTCTCCTGGGCAAAATTTTCTTAAATATTTTGTGTTTTAGAACTTGATAAAAAAATTCTGGGAATAGTTTTGAAATATATAAAATGGCTTATCTATAGTATATTGTTCGCTTTTCTTTTTCTTTTTTTTAATTCTTTGGCATCTTAGGCCATATAGTC
>JAKCPI010009153.1:0-37411 GCA_023213315.1 Euborellia annulipes
CTTCTATTTTAGGCTAATAAAAAGAATGGAGAGAGAAAAAAAAACCAAAAAAGTTCCCTATCATTGAAAAAAATTGTCGACATAATTAAATCGAGCCCGTATGAGTCAAGCACGTCAAAAAAAAGAAAAATAGATTTGTGTTCATATATTCAAGAATTTTGATTAATTTATAATTAAGACCAAGTAGACGAGTGCACGAATTAAAATAATTCTTGGCGCCTAAAGGGTAGGCAACTTAAGTTTTCCATATTTTTTTTATTTGAAGAAATTTAATATTTGTTAGCTAAACTTTTCCATTTTAAAGCGTATGAAAAACAAAATGCAAATTTTTTTTTTTAAACGGTTTAATTCGCTAATAAAAATAAAATAAATAAATAAACAAAAAGAAGAGACGTCTGTTTTTAGTCGAGGTCAGCCAGTCAACTCGAGCCGAGTCAAGTAAGTCATCTACTGACCATCCAACAACGTTTAGTCCTTCCCCCCCTCTCTCTCTCTCTTTCTTGGGTATGGCTTCCGCATTGACGTCACTCTCCTTTTTATTTAAAGAACAAGTGGGGTAGTAAAAAATACATTTTGTAATTGTAATTTGTAGTTTAATTTTTAATGTTGATTTTAACAGATAACTCGAAGAGCATTCACGCAATATATAACTTTTAATAATGAAATATCTAAAAAGGTTTTGCTGAAACCCACGATTTATTTGTTTATATATTAACTTACAACATTAAAAAAAAAATTCATCAATATTTTTCATTAATAAAATATATAATTAGTTGAAGGAGTAAAGGATTCACCCCAATTTTTTGGGAAAGAAATTTAAAATATTTTTTTTTAAATATTTATTTTTTTTCCCAACTTTTTTAAAAACCCCCCCCCGGGGTTTGGCCCTTTTTTGTGTGTCCTTTTGGTGGTTTATTAAGGGGAGAAATTCCTTCAAAAACAAGGTAAAATATATAATTTTGTAAACATATTCATGATTAAATCGTAAATATAATTTACAAATTTATCCTTTAAAGTTCTGATGAAGACACGAGCTGTGCCGAAACGTTGTCCTCAAAAGAGTTACTTCCCAAGTTATAATAAATTATTTTTCTTTCTTTAAAAATGGGGGGGGGAGGCGTATTACGATTAATTATTTATAAGGGAGGCGAGGTAACAAAGTTTGGAAACCACTGATGTAAGGTAGAGTAAAAGTTTTTTATATTTAAGGGGGTCGGGAGTGAAATGTTACGCATGTTTTTCCCGATAAGATGGCGTTGTGTGTCATAAAAAGCATGCCCAAAAATCAAGAAATTCAAAAATATTCCGAGAGATGTCAGAATGGTAGCTAATAATATTTAATGCATTTGGTTGATTTTCATTGATCTTTTAACAAAAAATACTTTATAAATGTTATTATATATTATGTATCTTTTATAAAAGTATAAAAATATATAAATATAGGCCAGATATAGGCTTTTAGGGGATCGGCTGTTAGACTAGTCTGCCATCTATTGCAATAATGCTGAACTATGTTGACAGTTGATTTTTAAATAAATCATCTAAATAAGCTTATTTTAAAATTTTTTTAATTAATATGTGATTAATAATAACAATAAATTCATTTTTAAATTTTAAAAAGATTAAAGATTATTGGGATTGATTGTTTTTTTGTATTTGCTTGATAACAAAAAAATTAATTACGATAATTTTTTAATAAGTCATTAAAAATAAGAGGCAGAACCTCTACCACTGGGCCATGACCCAAGGGCTTATGTGCATTTTAATTCACGCACTACTGTAAAATTCATCAAAACTTTAAACTTTTTATTTATTTCTTTCTATTAAAAAATAAAAAAAACTTTTTGTTTGAAAGAGATGGTGTCTGTCTGCGTAGATTGAATGAATGCACGTTGCATCCTTTATTAAAAAATTTCACCAACCCCTTGGAAAATAGAATGCGTAAAAAATAGCGAGAGGAGAAATGACGTGAATAGATAATAAAATGACTCTTCTTCCCCCTTGGTCCTTTCCCTCTCTCTTCTTACCGCCTCTTGCACACTAATTAAAATAGTTTTGCAATTCAATAATAAAGTTTAAACACACTCCCCCATCCTTAACTCAAACTTTATGGACATGTATTCTCTCGTTTATATACCTATCTCATTTGACAAGAAGAAGATCAGGGAACCAATTAGGAATCATCTCTTCTTTATTACCTATAGGTGACGGTTTTTTTTTTTAAGTAAAGAATAATTTGGTTGGTGTTTCAAAGACAGTTTTTTTTTTTTTATTTTTTATTTTAAAAGTAGGCCTAAATAATTACTGTAGGGGGATTATATTAAATAGAGGGCAACAAAAAATATTGACCCTGAATTAGATTAAAAAATCTAAATTTATTTATTAAAATTACTTATAAAAAGGTGAAAACTGACATATCCGCACCTTGTAAAAGTTGAAACACGAAGAAGAATTCAAAGTCTAAAGTCAGGGGTTGATAGGGATATTCTTTTTCTAGACTTTCACAAATAAAAGGAGAGGGTGCCAGTAAAACAGGATGATGACGAAAATCCCAATAAAATAAAACGATTCGGCTTTAATTAAATAACGCCAATATAGGCAATCTCATCGAGAAGAAGAGAGAGGTGTTATATACTGTATTAACATATACAAAACTGTATATATAATATTTACATAAGTACTTTATTATCTTCAGTTATATGTACATTTGAGACTTGGCCGTATATAAGGAAGAACATACAAGAACTTTTATCTACATATTTTATATATATCATTTTGTATATGTTAATAGAGTATACATGGGCGTACCCAGGATCAAATCTAGGGGGAGGGGGGCATAGTCAGATCATGGTCGTCCGGAGGGGGGGCAGATCATGGTCGTCCAAATTGTGACATAGCTATTTTTTATATAGAGGTAAAGCTTTCGAATTAAAGGCCTAAAAACCCTCGAGTCCTAACAAAAAGAATCATTCCCCGTCGCCATCCACCAATTTTGTTTCGTTTCATCACTTTATAAACATTTAATTTTTTTTTTTGTTGCTTCTAGGGGGGCAGCTGCCCCTGCCCCTCGCTGGGTACGCCCATGAGAGTATATAACACCTCTATCTGCTTCTCGATGAGATTGTCTATATTGGCGTTATTTAATTGGAGCCAAAACGTTTTCTGTTATTGGGATTTTCATTCGATAGAGGCTATCTTGTTTGACTGACATCTCCTTTTCGACTTTCGCATTTATATAGCTTATATTTATTTCAAAAAATTTGAACAGCAATTTATGTACAGTGAAGGACAATATTAAGTCCCACCTTAAGGTCTCCCTTGGAGGTTAGTTCACTTGAGTCGGAGCAAGTGCTCAGTACTTGAAAACGACTGCAGAATAAGCAGTCGAAACCTTGTACAGTATTAATTTTTAATAAATAATTCATACAAAATATCGTCTATAATTAAAAACTCGCATAAAATAAAATAAAAAATAATAATAATCCGGTGGAAGCAAGAATAAGGATTAGTTCAGTAGTTAGAAACGAACGCAGGAGGAGGAGTTAGAGATGGGAAATAATGTAACTTCACGGGGTACCGGTAGTTGGCTACGGCCAGAGGCTGATTGGGTTTGGGGTGTGTGTCTTCGTGCACGAAAGCACCTCGGGTAAATAAACGGGGACGCGGTGTTTTATAATAATAATATTCTTTAGGCTCTAGGTTGCCTCTAAAAGCACCTAGAGAGAAATGGGCTCAATGCTTTTTCGGGAATAATAGATGTCTCAACAATTTAAGATGAGAAATGATACTTTTTAAAGCAACCCTTCATATTTATTTGAGAATTTATGCAACGAAATCAGTAAGTGGGAGCTATTATTCATTTCGACGGTGAGCTGGCGCGCAAAGGAGATTTAAAACTCACATATCAAATTTATACTGTAATTAAAAAAAAAAATAATATTTAGAGTATAGTTGAAAATAATTTTTCAAAAGCTTTTTCCATTGATATTAAAATTATAATAGAACCATCATAAAAAATTATAATTCAAAACGTTACATAGCAGTAGAATGATATTATTTTTTTTGTGAATTTAGAATGTCTGTGTATGTAATTAAAATACCTTGATAGAAGAGAATAAATTAAAAGAGATGATGTTAACTAACTTAACATATGGATGTGAAGCTTTTCTTTTATTTTTGCATTACCTGAAACAAAGAGAAAAAAAAATATATTAAAAACTTTAAAAAATTCGGGATTATCTAATGAGATTTTTTTTTACTTTAAATCGAAAAAATCTGGTGTGACTGGTCGCACAGCACACAACTTTCTCTAGACCGTTCGGGAAGAGAAAGTTGAGCACCGTGCAGGTCACACCAGATTTTTTGTTTCACAAATTCATTTGTTTATATTTACAAGTTTTTTTAATGACACCTGTTTTGATTTTGTCTTTTACCAAAATTTACGAAAAATATCATTTTCTTCTGTGATTATTTCAAAAAGTATTCAGTTTTCGGAAAAATATCAAAGAATAAAAACTTTTTAAAATTGAGTATTTTATCATAATATAACAAAAAAATTGAAAATTTCAAAATTTTTGAAAAAACTTTTTAAGTAAAGTACTACTTCCAAGTGACGTATTCTACTCCAAAAGTTGATAGAAATCTTCAATTTTAGTGTAAGGAGCATATGCCAAATGTCATCCATCTAGCTGCTTTGGTTTTTAAGCAATCGTGTTCACACACACACACACACACACACAGACATAATGCCAAAAATGATTTTTTTGGACTCAGGGAGGTCAATATTTTTAAAACGTGGAGAAACATCAAAATCTCGAAGTCGAATTTTTTTACGATTACAATACTTTCTCTATACGAGAAAGTAAAAATAGCAGAAGCAATAATTTTGGATAGATTCAAAGAAAACAAGAAGGGTGTCAAAATTTGGGGACAAAATATTATTTGAAGCGTTCAGTTATATGCTGGCCACACCAGTTTTTTATTTCAATCAATAAATGGAGATTAGTATTATATGTATTTATATAAAATCATTAGAGAAATGATTAATTGTAAAATCGTTAAGACATTTGATAGGTGGATGATTTATCATCTAACGTTGAATTTATTTCGGAGGTGATATAATCTCATTCATTTTCAACATAACGTATGTATACATAGATTTTACTCTATATATGGAGTGGGTATCTACTATTATAATTTGAGTAATACTCGCTGGCCGAATTTTATTATGAGTCTATCGATTTTAATAAGAATCTCATCCAGAAAATGTATCTTAACGGCATGGGGTATCGGAATCATTTAAGGTGCGCGTCTCGGGGTGCTGATTTTGGGAGATTGCGGCCACAATTTTGAAGCTATCGACATCAAATTTTTTCAAAATTAAAGATATTTACATTATATACAACTTATAGAAGCCCTTTTTTTGATTTTCGAAAAAATAAATTTTTTTTTAGATTAATCGCATTAAAGAAAAGATATTTTTAAAAAATTCGCTCTATATCTTATAGATAATTAAATTAGTAATCATTGTGTTAAAAAATAATTAATTTTTTACTCTTAATTAATTAGCTGGAATCTTTCAAATGAAATGGAATAAATCCCTTGTATTCCTATAGGAAAAACTAACGCCATCTCTTGCCGCCTAGAGTAACCCGCTACTGAATCGTCTTCTAACGGTTTTTCGAGAAGCGCACCTTAAAATTTCCATTCACCTATTATTCAATGGGGCGGATGAAAAGTTTATTTATTGATTCTCATAAAAATTCAAACAGGAAAGCCTCAATCGAATGAAAATCTCTATAAAAGAAAACGTTTCGTAAAATACCGTCATTCATTTCATGTTCTTATGAGAGAATATGGGCAATCAGCAATGTAGGCTACATATACATTTGAGACTTGGTCATTTGATATTGCCATATTCATGCTAAAGCGATTTAAATTAAAATTATATCGTGTTTCAATTAATGGAGGAGGTTTCAATGGAACCATATGTCGAAAAGCAATAAAGAAAAATCGACTAAAAGTCAGAGAAGTGAAACTTTTATGAAAACATTCACATTCACAATAGGGAAAAAATTGAGGGATCTGCTCAAATAATTTTTCAATGAATTTTTATTATAATCTATCGAATTTATGATTTATTTTCGAGGTAATCGCGTCGATAGCTGTCTTTTTCTTGTTCCCATATTTCTTCAAAAGAGTGAGTCTATAACATAGGTCCTCAACGTGGGCGATAACGCCCCCTTGTGGGCGTTTGAGACTTTGGGGCGGGAGGGGGGGAGGGGGGAAATAGAAAACCCAGAGTAATTTAGCGGGCATTTAGATGTCGCAGAAGGGGCGTGGGGCAGTTTAAAAAATATTGTCTAAAAAAGGCAACAAATACACGTTATTCACGTACTAGAGTAAAGTAAAATAATTAATATCTTTTAATTTTTCTTATTGTAGGTTTTGTATTCATTTTTATCACAATGTTGGTAACTAAAAAGAGAAATAAACTTCATGTTACTGAACGCGGCGGGGGACTTGCGGTTGTTTTTAAGTAAAATCGAGCCTAATATTAACAAACTCCTTAAAATGAATAAAATTCAACCTTCTCATAAATTTATATCTTTTGAATGTTAATAAAAGGGGGGGGGGGAAATATTCCTCAAAATAACTAACAAGTATGCGTTTTAATTAGGAACCGACCGAATATTCGGTTTCGGCCATGGAAAAGTAGGCGAAACCTGAGTCTGAAAAGATGGGATGAGACTCGCATTAAAAAAAAGGTCAAAATGATTTTCCCGGGAGGGGGAAAAAATTTTCCAGGGCGGAAAAATCAAAAGGGAAAATCTCAAAAAAAAAAAAAAAAGGTAAAATGATATGAATTTTGTAATTTTGTATAGGAAATACAAGTTTCGGTTTCGGCCGAAACTAAGATTGAGGCCGAAATTAGGTTTCGGTTTGGGCTGAAAATCTTGAAAGTTTCGGTCGGACCCTAGTTTTAATTGCTCCCATTGAAACATTCTTCTTCTATTCTTCATTTTCAACTTAGAAATAGGATATTTTACGATTATAATATAATATTACACGTTTAAATAGAATCGTGGCAATAGCTGTTTTAAATTTGCGACAGGTAGTAAGTAAAATTAAGATGGGGGGGAGGCTGTAGAAAAAATATATTCTCAAAGAGGGCACCGCCCCCGCAAAATAAGGTTGAGAAACGATGGTCTATAACTAGATCAACTGGAGAAGAAGGGAGGATGCACGTTTTAAGAGGCCGTATCTTACATAAAGAAGTTTCACTAAAGGGAATATTTTTTTTTTATAATGAGACGAGTTAACTCAACGAGAGAACAAAACTTCAAATGAGAAGAAAAAACGTTTTTTTTTTTTTTTAATTAATATTTTAAAATAAAAAAAAAACTTGAGAGTTAATGCGAATGTATGTTATGTGTAAAAAGAGAGATTATCTGGTTAATGCGCCATTGAAAGAAAGAAGAGGAAAAAAAAAACGAAGAATGATCACCGGGATAACGATGATCATGCTGATGAAGCGGAGGAGGAGGAGGAGGAGGACGACGACATGGCGACGTCACTTCCTCTTCTCCTCTCTCTTTCTTTTGCACGTGCATTGAAAACAGGTATATATGGATGCCAAACCGGAAGTGGGATTCTCTCTCATCTTAAAACGAGTGAGAGATGTCTCAAAATCAGGCCACACACGGGAGCTATAGTCAAATAATTGCATTTATTTTCTCCTCATGCTTGCAATGAATTCATTTTACGCGTGATTATTGAGTTAATTGTTGTAGTTTGCCTTTACATTTCTAACTACGTCATAGTGTAATCCATTGATAATGTTAGTGAATGCTCACTTAAGCTGATGGATCAAACAAAGATCATCGAATTTATTGCCCCCCCTCCCTGTCCCCCCTCTCTCTCTCTCTCTTGGCCCCCAGCCAGCCATTTCACATCCCCTCTCCCTCTTTCTGCCTCAATCAAGTTGAACCTAATCATCATCAGGATCATCATGTTGATAGACAGTGAATAACTGACTGATGCTCTGTTGCTTGCTCTCTTAGAGTTAAAAATCCTATAATAATCTACGTTATATGAATTCACGAAACATCTACATGAAAATGAAAAACATAAATATCCTAATTTATAAGCAGATATATTCGATTATAACCACTTATATCGTCATTATATAAGAAGACATGTCTCCCAAAAATTAAAATTAATTATTCAGTTATAATGAAAAATATAACTGTCATAATTATAATCCGAGGAGGTAGGTACTTGTTCGTAAGTGTCTCGCTATTTTAAACGATATATTGACTGGTCAACGAATAGTTGATTAAAAAATGCCATCTTTTTCAAACAAAGCCCTACCTAGTTTTTTTTTTTTTTAAGCACTCACACTTTTTCACAGTCACATACACATACCAGGTACAATCAGTCTTTTCGACAACGCAGGCCATATAATATTGCAATACACAGTATTGCGTAGTGTCCGACTGAAGATATCTTCTGAAGTGTATTATTTGAACAATTAACCTAGTGTGTCAAATAAAATATTCAATGCAATGTTTCATCAAATCATTGAAGTCAGTGGCTGTTTGTTTATACAACAGGAGAAGCAGCAGATGCAGCCAAAAAGCAAACGTGTGGGGTCGTAGGACCCCCGGCAGGAACGAAGTTCCTCACGCCTCTTCTTCAACTCAGAATATCATTTAATAAGAATATTATTTAAATAGACGGAAAGCCTCTTGCTCGGCTTCTACGGTAGATAGAAGGAAATAAAGAGGAGGTGGGCGTGGCCTCGCCAAGACTTCGGCTAATCTCGCCTTCCTCCGCAGTCGCTCGGGCGCTGGGAACGAATTTTTGTTAGGAACGCATTTTTGTTACGTTACATTTTTATCCCATTTCACGTAAGCCACGTTAAAGAACTTCGTTCCAAAATAAAAAGCCTCCTATTTACACAATCCAACGAGACGTTTCGGGATAATTTTATTGTCCCATCTTCAGTTCTTTAAAATTGTCAATGTTCCGGAGTTGGTCGTATGGATAACATGCATATTTATGTATCATATGAAAGGGCGACTTGTCCCCTCTTACTTATTTAGTGAGAATCATTCTCACTTTTGAGAATCATTTCTTTTGAAATTACGATATAATAAATGTTATTTATTCTTAGTAATATGTTTTTTTTTCTGTGTGGGTAATGCATTAAAAATCTACCAACTTTAGTTAGTGCTATTTTATTCAAGGTGCCAGTATTAAGTATGAAGAATTTTGTTAATTTATAAGACGTTACCAGTCAGCTCTGTGTTAGTGTATTAATCTGAGAATAATTGTTATTATTTTTTTAAATACAAATTTTCATCTTCTTTCTGATAGTGTAACTAATATACTAGTTTTTCACTTTTCGAAATTCTCTATTTTATCCTTTGAAGTTGTATATTTAGTTAATGTTAGCATAAATAATAGGATAGTTTGAATAACATAAATAATATTATCTTGCGTGTCTGTCCTTGATTGTCTACTCCACACCCATCCGAGATTCAGCCTTGCCTGACCTTACTTGACTTCACTAGCTCTAAATGCTTTTCCTATCTTTCTTTTCAATGTCATTTGAAATTAATAAAAATTCTTTTTAAATCAAGAACGTCTTCGATCGGGGATTCTTTTAAAGTAAAGCTCTAGAGAGAGATCTTTTCACAAGATTAAAGACCGGATTTTAAGCAAAATGCTTATTGCCGAATTTTATAAGCAACCATTAGATAGATATTTAATTTCCTACACGAATTACACAAAACTATGTGTATTGAGATTGCCTTTTTTATGTTTTTTATGACTTTTTTTCCCATTCGTGCTCATTTGAACTTATTTTCCGTATATTTATATAATTTTTAAAAATAATTCAAAACATTATTCAACAAAAACGTTCATGTAAAGCAAACAAGGGCGGATCCAGAGGTGTATCTCGGGGGGTAATCTGGTGTGACTCGTCGCACAGCACACTATTTTTTTTTAATTTCGGTAATTTAAAAGCGCATTCTGTACTTGTTTGCCAGAATATAAATACACATCAAATTTTTGAGTATTAATTTTTAAAATTTTACATTAAAAATAAATTTTTTTGCGAAAAAAAGGTATTTTTTTCGAATCTCGGGGGGGGGGTAATTACCCCCTTTACCCCCCCTTGTATCCGCCCTTGAAAGCAAATCCTGCAACGGCGTAAATCGCCGCATTCAGCGGGTTTTGCATATACACAGTAAGAGATGACCTACATGAGTACATGAGGTACATATGTACTTGGTCATCTCATACTGTGTATATATTTATTATATAAAAATTTTTCAACAATGTATAAAATCCACTATGACACTTTCATAATAGCTTTTCCCGAGCTCTGAGGGAGGGTTCAAACACGGAACCGAAACGTCAGCTGTGTGAATTGATCGAATAAAGAAATAACCTTAGCTGCATCTCTCATTTTTACTAGGGTCCGACCGAAACAAGATTTTCAACCGAAACCGAATATTCGGCCTCAATCCTAGTTTCGGTCGAAACCGTAATTGAAACTGAAACTTGTATTTCCTATAAAAAATTAATATCATTTTACCTTTTTTATTTTCCGCCCAGCGGAAAATTTTTTCCCCTGCCGTGAAAATCATTTTACCTTTTTTTTCGCATGCGAGTCTCATCCCATCTTTTCAGATTCAGGTTTCGGCCGGCCGAAAGTTTCGGCTACTTTTTGGCCGAAACTGGCCGAAATCGAAACCAAATATTCGGTCGGTTCCTAATTTTTACCCTCTTATTAACCTATAGGATTGTCAGGCAATTTTTACTAAATATAAATTACATTGTATGAGATGAAAATTCGTATTCGGGATCACCCATCCAAGGTTTAGGAAGACTTGGCCTTGTTTCACAAAACCAATCTTGATGGGTGATCCTCTTCACCCGAGTTGACTTAAAATTAAAAATATAATTAGAGAAAATAAACAGTCACTAAAATATTTGTTGACAAGCAAGGCCAAATAGAGGCGAATCTCGGTTGGGTGACCTCGAGAACAGCAAATGGAATTTTACTCCTTACGGGAAGTGAGATCTTCACCGTTAGAAATAGAGGCAAGGGCCTCTAATAATATTGCTCAAGAATTATTATTGTCATTTATACAACGAAGGTTTATTTTGATTTTATTTAAAATAAATATGAATGAATCGCAGGTGTCGATATATTTACATATTACATAAATAATTTATCACTGATTTTAGATGCAAAAATTGATCGAAATATTTCAATTATTCATAAAATGCATGATAATAAATTAATCAACTATTATTTAGATAATAATAGAAAAGTGGAAATTTTGTATGCCTCTAATAGCTTATACCAACGGTTCCCAACCTTTTTTGATGTGCGGCCCATTTTTGCCGTAAAAAAAACGCTGAGGCCCATACTAGGGTATACTGGGTATAAATGTATGCGTGTATGTGTAAGTAAAATGGGTTGGTACAAAATTAGTTTAAAAAAAAAATGATTTTATTGCATTTACTTTGTATTAAGAACCAAAAGCAATCTTAAAAATTATGGGCCAGGTTTGAAACAAGTCAATGCTATTTTTGATGAAAACTGGATTTTTGATGGTTACTGGATAGCCTTAAATCGCACTAAACCTTCAGTTTATCTTTGTATTATTTTTCAAGAAAACTAAAGTTGAAAAAGCTCTTTTATTTTTATTATTATAAATTTTTAGATTTGACTAAACACTAAACTTCTATTTGTTAAATATAATTTTATATAATCGAACAGAAAAATAAGATTGACAAATAAATATGAAATGAAAAAGAAATATGAAGAGATTTATGCTGAGGAACTTTGACAGATGAAACAATTTAATCTATCCCTATTCGTTCTATTAATTAATGTATTATTTGAGCTAATTTTAAGCAAAAAAAGATTCTAAATAATAAATTTCTAGTTTTATTGTAATTTGAAATTAATTTTGTCCCATTGTGTAGTTTTATGAAATCATGATGAAAGTGAAACTTTTTTTCGAATCGTAGGCGTTTAAGTGAAAATTTTCAGAAAATTATTCGAATAAGGATATTTGGCTAGAGATGAAATATAAATGTGGTAGTGTATTAAAGAAACCTGATGTGAGTGGCGTTACAAGCCGTCACGTTTTGTGGACAATGGGAATGCTTAAAGTTTTAGGAAAATCTTGAAAATTCTCAAAGTTCAAAGGCGATGGAAAAAATATGACCTCTATGGATAATGTCCACCCTAATTAATTTGAATACAAATCAAATGGAATAAATAGGGACAGGGAAGCGCAAAAGTCGTTTTTGAAAATTTCAAAAAAATTTTCTTTTTGTGAGATCAGTGAAGAAATTATGGGTCAGGTTTGAAAAAATTCAATCCTTTTTTTGGTGAAAACTGGATTTTGAAGGATAGCCTTAAATCGCCCTAAACCCTCAGCTGGAAAAGTCTCAAAATTGACAAAAGTCGAAAGACTTTTTTTCCGCTCTCTAATTATAAGTAATAATTTTTATTTTTCATTAGACGTCCGCGGCCCAGTTCCAATCAGCCCGCGGCCCGCTGGCTTATACAATCTACTGCAGGCATATTTAAATTTTGAATTTCAATTTCCCCGTTGATTACACTTGAAAAATTCAATTGGACAGGGGGACGGGGGAGGTTTAAATAGGGAAGAAATAAATGCAATGTCGTTTCATCAGAGGCCCTTAATGAAAGTGAAAGCATCCTTTCCTTTTTACTAAAACATACGTATAAATGAATTCAATGTGTGGTAAATGTGGAGGGGGGGGGGGGGGGGGTAGTACTAAGTAAAGACCCCATGGAGAGAAGCCAAGTGTAATTCGACATGGATCAATGGTGAAGGGGGAGGGGGAAATGCTTTCCATACAAATTGCACCCTTTGCAAATGTGTTTAAAATAAATTTTTGTAATAAACTTTCTCTGTGTGTGTACTTAATTAATGAGCTTTATACTAGCCTACTCTATATTAAATTAAATGTGATGAAGAAATGCTTTTAGAAACGTCAATTAATCTTTTCCCTTGGATGACAGCAGCCAGTGAAATTTTGAATTATGAGTTTGATAAAAAAAAAAAAAAAATTAGCTTCGAGCAAAATCAGGAGTCGAATGTCGGGATCTGTTAAAAGGCTGGAGATCCTGGGCACAAATCAATTACAATTTAGTGCCGGTTGCTTCACATCTAGTCAACTAGCAAACTTATCCGGCCGATTAGATATAGTAAACAAGAACACGCTTCGAGTCAGTTTTTTCACATCTGAGGTATAAGGAAAGTGAAGTTAGCAACTTGATGACAATTTGTGAAGTGGCTGTTGTATTTCAACAATGGGCGAGGGAGCGGGCAGCCAGGAACTGCGAAATGAAACTCAAGAGTAGTGGACACAGTTTCGGCTATAATTAAATAAAATAAAATGGACTGAGGATGACGATAGGCCCTATTTAATTATAGCCGAAACTGTCTCCACTACTCTTGAGTTTAATTTCGCAGAGGCTTACTTCCCTCACCCTTGTTAGCAACTTAATAAAGACATCAGTTATAAAAATAATTAAAAATTAAAATTATTAATTAAAGATAATTAACCAAAATTTACAAAAAAAAATTAACAAGCCTAATGTTACTAATTTCACTCCTTATACCGATCTTTGGGTCTTTGTTAATTAACTACAATATAAGCTCTTATTTAATCATATAATTAGCTTAACCAGATGTGAAAAGACTCGAAAGTCATATCCTAGGGAAAGCTAATTAATTAGAAGTGAAGCAATCGGCTCTTACAGAAATTTCTTCTTTAAAATAGTCGACTGATTACAGTTTACCGGTACGCAGAGTTTGATAAAAGGTCTCGTGTTGTCCCAGTTAATCTCGATTTAGGGCCATTGAGATTTTTCTCGCTTAATGATTTTAATTTGACTACTTGTTTTGTTGCTCTCTAGGGTACAATGGAAATTTTTTGGCGCTCCAATTTTAATTTAATCCCTTGCCACTTCAAATTTACCTTTCTGTGTTTATTAAATAAATAAAAAAAGGAACTGGCATCGAAATCACATTTTTTTTGCATTTATGGGCCCTTATTACTGGAAGCGTAAAAAAGGTTAAATTTTTCACGATCATATTTTGCCCTATTTAATTTATAGATTTAGATTATTATGGATTATTATAGATTATTATTTAGATATAGATTATTTATAGAAAAGGTTTAAACAGGGGATCCGAGAGCCATGTTAGGCCCAAGGGCGGATCCAGAGGTGTTTCTCGGGGGGGGGGGGGGTAATCTGGTGTGACTGGTCGCACAGCACACACTTTTTTCTTAATTTAGGTAATTTAAAGGCGCATTCTGTACTTGTTTGCCAGAATATTAATACAAATAAAATTTTTAAGTATTCATTTTTAAAATTTTACATTAAAAATACATTTTTTTTTTTGAAAAAAAGTATTTTTTCCCTCCTGTATCCGCCCTTGGTTAGATCACAGGGCTGGATATCAATTCAGGCCTTCCTTGTTCAAAAAATCCTCCCTCCTCTGTCTGGGGCACTGAGTCCAAATTACTTTTCCACTATATTTCATATTCTGATTTTCATAAAACGCAAATCCAAATTTTGAATACTTTCTATTAGATTCCATTGTTGTTTTGTCAAAATCTAATAAATCATTTTTACAAAATAATAAAATTTGTCTAAATTGTGAGCTATCACCGAAGAAAATACTTAAAAAAGATCATCGCCAGTTTCCCCATCATGTTTAGAGAGTACCTCACAAACAAATCTTGGTCATGATCTCCCGATTTGCTTCGACTGGTAGGGTCATCCAAATCACTTAATTCATCATTTCGGTAAATTTCTTTTTTTTTTTGTTTGGCCGTTTTCCTAACCAGCATGGAACAAAAATGATGTTCTACTAACCTTCAGATAACGCAATCCAAAATGGGTCGTGTAGCATGGGCGTAGCCAGACATCTTGTTAGGGGGGGCAACCCCCCATTAGGCCGAGAAGGGGTGGGGGTTTGCAATTAATATATACATAGATTATTAATTATTTATTTAAATAAAAAAAAATTAAATTAATGTAGTGAATTGGGGCTTTAAAAAAAAATTCCCAAAGGGAAAAATATATATTTGTTTGTTTGTCTTTTTAATTTTTAGGGCAAGCCAGGGGGGGGCAACGGCCCCCCTGCCTCCCCCCTGGCTACGCCCATGTCGTGTAGTCTGAATTTAGGCCAATTTTTAAGGTGAATTAAAAATCGAAGGTATCTCGAAACTATTTAAACAAAAATACTTATCCTTAACATTCAGGTAAGAGTATGCTTCTTTTAAAAAAGACTTTAATTCTCTTGGTTTTGAGCAACATTATACTTAAGTTCGGCTATTCCGTATACAATACCAGAACCCCTGCTCGCCCTTATTTGGACCTTCTGCTCTAATAGCACAGGCAAATAAAAGGAATGGCGAAGCTAATCCATTTGTTAGTTCATTATATAGGTATAACAACAACAACAAAATAAGTATGTAACAAAAAAGAGTCTTAATACAAAAACAAAAAAATCATTGTGTGGTTTTATGAAATCACGATGCAAGTGAAACTTTTTTTCGGTTCGTAGGCGTTTTTTCAGAAAATTATTCAATTAAGGGTATTAAAATCGCGTTTTTACAAAAGTATTAAAATGAAATAAAATTAAAAATTGAATAAATTATTATTTTATAATTCATATACGTATATTAAAATTCAACTTTCCTATTTTTGTCATGTGAGTGGCGTTACAAGCTTGTGACGTCACGGTTTCTAACGCGACATGCTGATAGAAGGGCGAAAAAATTTGAGGTCATCAAATAAAAGTTTCAATTTAAAATATTTTGAAATATAAAATAAAATGTAAATTCTCTTCTAAAAATAAAAGCATTTCAATCAATATGAAATGTTTGTGTAATAGTCCTCTGAAATACGACACAAAAAGAGAGAAAGAGAGAAAATGCACGCCCCCGCTCCCGCCCCCGCCCCCGGTGGCTAATTCATATATTTAATTGAAATTGAATATAGCGTAATCTTTTTTTTTTTTTCTTTTTAATATTAGATGTCAAAAACATATTAAAAAAATATTATCTCTCTCTTTCCCTCTCTTTATTCAATTTCTTTAATGGAATTTGTCTTTATATTATATAATAAATAAAAAGAAAAATCTTTCTTCTCAAAAGTATTACCTAATAAAAGGGTAACGAATTTAAAAAACTTGACAAATGACTAAATTTTAATAGACATGTACAGGGACGGTCTCAGGATTTTGTGTAGGCAGTGGCGAATGGCGAATTCAATCGGTAATTGGGGTAATAATGATATAATTCCGTATTCAAATTAGCATTTATAAAGAACTAGAAAACGAATTCTCGGAAAAAACGCAGCCAGATGAGAAGTCTGGTGTGACTGTCGCACAGCACACAACTTTCTCTTACCCTCTTATAAGAGAAAGTTGTGCAACGTGCTGGTCACACCAGATTTTTTGTGTCGAGATATATTTAGTTTCCCATAGCACCTTAGTTTCAAACTTGCATTTTAAATGTTGACTGCTTGAAATAAACTATGGTTATTTTTCAAAATTTTAATCCCATATTTGGACATTTTATACACAATAATAATAATAATAATAATAATAATAATAATAATAATATATATTTTATTTCTGATTTTTCCTAATACATTTTTTGTACAATTTGACAAAGTATTATTTTTCACTAGATTTTTGCGGTCCCATGAATACATTTTGCCGCATACATTTATACACAATAGACAGGGCCGTTCCTGGGTAAGTTGTCGCCTCCGTGCCAGGTCATTTTTGGCGCCCCCCCCCCCCAACTAAATTATGAAAAAAAATTTTTTTAAGTGATTAGACCTGTACTGATTTTCATGTTTGGTGAATGCTACGGTAGCTTAGATTTTGATAAATCTTTCTTTCCTCCACGCGAACTATCACTATCCTCTTTTTCATAGAGAAGGAAAATAAAAAAAATATTCATTAATAAAAAAATATTTATTTATTCAAATTACCTCCTAGCTCAATTCTTTCATGATTTCAAATGAACTCTGTGTGTGTGTGTGTCTGCTTATTACTGAACACAGACGAAAACACATTGTTTAAATGAAAGCATAAAAGGATTGAGCTAGTAAGTTGTAATTTTATATTTAAGTTAGGCACCGTTTCGGACACTCAAAATAAGCTTTTGAACAAAATCGGTCAAAAAGTACTAGTACTTTACTGTACTTTTTCAGTTTTTTTCAATTTTCTCAAAATTCGCTCCAACGATTTTTATTAAAATTCATAAATCAATTATTTTTTAGATGCTCTTTAAAATGTATATTTTCATTTTGCCCTTGAAACCTTTTTAACATGTGAAACTATATATTGAAATTGCAATGGACTTAAGAAATAGAGGGAACAAAATACACAAAATTTTTATTTTACTAAATTAAAGCCCATTTCATGCAGATTATTTAGAAAAAAAAATTTCTTTAAAATCTCATTCCCTTTTAGAGATATCGGCTTTAGCGCTAAACCATGTTTGCGTTTTCAAAACTAAAAAAAATCAACAATATGAATTTTTTTTTATATTTTAGGATTAACTTAGGTTCGTGATATATTTTTTTTCTAATTCCTTATTGTTCAAAGAACCTACCATAAAAATTGGTTGGTGGTCAAATAAATAAATGAGAAATTATTTTCTCTTCCATGTCACATTTTGTTTGGCATTATTCAAGCCGCGGAAGGTGAAAAAATCAAAACTTTAAAGTGCCATAACTCGAAAACTAAGTGAGATAGAAAATCGAAATTTGGTGCTGTTACTTATCTCTATACATAGAACAAACATACCAAGTTTCATAAAAAACTGAGATTTTGGGTGAAATGGCCTGGTTGAACTTACGTGGAATGACCCAAATGTAAAATTAAAAAATGTTAAATATTTAAAAATTCGGAAGTGCTAGCAACCAAACCGTATTTTTCCCTGGACCAGTTTTTTATACTGAATCGGTATATGTAAGTATTATTTTTCTACGACCTTTAGTTCAGGCCGTACTTTTTTTGTGTACAGATGGACGGACGGTCGGACAGACAGACACCGGAGTCTCTACATAAGCTCTCTTTCCCTTAGTACCACGTACTTGTGAAGCAAATTCATTCGTTTATATTTACACTAGCTGCGGTAGGGTTGCCTTCGGCAACCCTACCCCGCTAGACCCTGGCGGGCGGCGTCTCGGGATATGACTAAGAGTTGTCCAGATAAATGTATTTTAATTAATTATGAAAAAGAGTTTTTATTTTTTATTTTAAATATTTGATTAATATATTTTTCAATTATTTACACCCTAAGAAAGCGTCATTTTAAATTTTATTAAAATCGAATGAAAAATAAATTTCAGGGGGGTCAGGGGGGTGATTGAACTTTCTGGGGTCTAAAATACCATTTTTCAATTATTTACACCCTAAGAAAGCGTCATTTTAAATTTTATTAAAATCGAATGAAAAATAAATTTCAGGGGGGGTCAGGGGGGTGATTGAACTTTCTGGGGTCTAAAATACCATTTTTCAATTATTTACACCCTAAGAAAGCGTCATTTTAAATTTTATTAAAATCGAATGAAAAATAAATTTTAGGGGGGGTCAGGGGGGTGATTGAACTTTCTGGGGTCTAAAATACCATTTTTCAATTATTTACACCCTAAGAAAGCGTCATTTTAAATTTTATTAAAATCGAATGAAAAATAAATTTTAGGGGGGTCAGGGGGGTGATTGAACTTTCTGGGGTCTAAAATACCATTTTTCAATTATTTACACCCTAAGAAAGCGTCATTTTAAATTTTATTAAAATCGAATGAAAAATAAATTTTAGGGGGGTCAGGGGGGTGATTGAACTTTCTGGGGTCTAAAATACCATTTTTCAATTATTTACACCCTAAGAAAGCGTCATTTTAAATTTTATTAAAATCGAATGAAAAATAAATTTTAGGGGGGGTCAGGGGGGTGATTGAACTTTCTGATGTCTAAAATACCATTTTTCAATTATTTACACCCTAAGAAAGCGTCATTTTAAATTTTATTAAAATCGAATGAAAAAATTTCAGGGGGGGTCAGGGGGGTGATTGAACTTTCTGGGGTCTAAAATACCATTTTTCAATTATTTACACCCTAAGAAAGCGTCATTTTAAATTTTATTAAAATCGAATGAAAAATAAATTTTAGGGGGGGGTCAGGGGGGTGATTGAACTTTCTGGGGTCTAAAATACCATTTTTCAATTATTTACACCCTAAGAAAGCGTCATTTTAAATTTTATTAAAATCGAATGAAAAATAAATTTCAGGGGGTGTCAGGGGGGTGATTGAACTTTCTGGGGTCTAAAATACCATTTTTCAATTATTTACACCCTAAGAAAGCGTCATTTTAAATTTTATTAAAATCGAATGAAAAATAAATTTCAGGGGGGGGTCAGGGGGGTGATTGAACTTTCTGGGGTCTAAAATACCATTTTTCAATTATTTACACCCTAAGAAAGCGTCATTTTAAATTTTATTAAAATCGAATGAAAAATAAATTTTAGGGGGGGTCAGGGGGGTGATTGAACTTTCTGGGGTCTAAAATACCATTTTTCAATTATTTACACCCTAAGAAAGCGTCATTTTAAATTTTATTAAAATCGAATGAAAAATAAATTTCAGGGGGGGTCAGGGGGTGATTGAACTTTCTGGGGTCTAAAATACCATTTTTCAATTATTTACACCCTAAGAAAGCGTCATTTTAAATTTTATTAAAATCGAATGAAAAATAAATTTCAGGGGGGGTCAGGGGGTGATTGAACTTTCTGGGGTCTAAAATACCATTTTTCAATTATTTACACCCTAAGAAAGCGTCATTTTAAATTTTATTAAAATCGAATGAAAAATAAATTTTAGGGGGGGTCAGGGGGGTGATTGAACTTTCTGGGGTCTAAAATACCATTTTTCAATTATTTACACCCTAAGAAAGCGTCATTTTAAATTTTATTAAAATCGAATGAAAAATAAAAAAAATAAAATTTTAGGGGGGGGTGGGGGCGCAGAGCGGAAAAATCTTTTCAAATGTCGAATTGTTAGGGGGAGGAAGAGTTTTTATTTTTCATTTTAAAGATTTGATAAATATATTTTTCATAAAGCGAGTTAGATCCTGTTTTCCAATGCTTTGCTATGGGGTAATTGATAACCCCCAAAAAGGGGGGTTCCCTACCCCTAATTCGATATAATGATAGCCTAAAACCACCCCCGGAAAATTCCCTACCCATTAAAAAAAATCGGTCCAGTAGTTTCGGAGTCTATGCGTTACAAACAGACAGACAGACAGACAGACAGACAGACAGACAGACAGACAGACAGACAGAGATTGTCTTTTATATAATAGTATAGATGTTTTTTTAATGACGCCTCACAGTGGTTCCAAATCCCGAAAACGTGGCCAAAAGTCCAAAAATAAAAAGTAAATTCGGGGACTTTTAAGCCCTAAATAGTTTTATTAATATATTTACGGTTAGGAACGACCGTTTTTGGGAGTCATATGCACTTATCTGGCTCTCAAAATCTATTTGAATCTAAGCGTTTTTGACAACAATCGGGAGCTCTCTCCGAACGCAAATAAGCATCCTTTTCTATCGCTCTCCATTTCCTTGTTGTTTTGGTTATTTTAATTTCGTCAAATGAAATCAAAGACTGAAAGTAATTAAATTTCAACAATGTAAAAAAAATGCAATAAATTTTGATAGTTAAATTATAGAAGCATTTCAAATAACGCCTTATTTTTTTTTCCATTTCGGAAATCGCAAAAATTCAAAAGTCAAAAAGTGAAAAGTCCCACGACATCCCACTCTCAAACGACTTTTCCTGCTTTTTGTAATCCTTCTTCATTAATAATATTAAAAAATTAGCTGCACAGACTTGCACATTTTTTTTTATTCAATTTTTTTTGGAATTTGAATATTCATCTGATGAAGCATATTAATGTTATTTAAACTAATGTTATATGTAATCCGTATTAAAAATATTGAATAAAATATTGTAATTAAATTATTTTGACCTAAATAAATGTGCCTGGACCCCCACAAATGTGTCGTATTAAACAATATGTATCATTTAGGGCCAATATGGCCTAAGATGCAGAAAAAGACATAAAAAAAAGAAAAATTATTTTGTTATTAATTAATTTAAAATACGAAATCGGCGACCTCGAGAACCCGACAATGCCAATTTTGATTGAAATCGAATTATTTTTTTTTAGTTCCCCATATTGGTTCCGCCATATTTTTTTTTTCTGAAAAAATAATATCAAATTCTAAATCAGCGACCTCAAAAACCCTTGTGTACTGAATTTCAGAGAGATTAAATAACGTTTTCGACTTTTGACCACGTTTTCGGGATTTGGAACCACTGTGCGCCTGTATGATTTTGTTTTGAATTTTTTTCAAATTTAACGAAAATTTTATTTTTCTTCGTTGATTATTTCGAAAACTATTCAGTTTTCAAAAAAATGTCAAAGAATAAAAACTTTTTAAAATAGAGTAATTTATCATAATATAACAAAAATTGAAAATTTTATAATTTTTGAAAAAAACTTATTAGGTAAAGTACTACTTCCAGGTGAAGTATTTACTCCAAAAGTTGATATAAATCTACAATTTTAAGGTAAGGAGTATATACCAAATTTCATCGATCTGTCTGCTTGCCTTTTTAAGCTATCGTGTTCACACATACACACACACACACCCAGATATAATTCCAAAAGAATATACGAGAAAGTCTCGGGGAAGTCATTCATTCCCCTTTTATGTTTTTAAATAAAAAAGCTATTTAAAATTTACATTTATTTAACAATTTTTTTTTTATTTTTTTTTTTGGAGGGGGGCGACATTCTTGTACCCATTCAATATAGTTACGCCAATTATTTCAAATGATTGGCAGCCAATTCTTTTGAAATAAATTTTTCTCACTTGCGACGGACCAAGGACCCAGGCACGAAAATGCGCTTTGGCTTTGAGTCTCCGCCGTCCTTTGAAAGGCGCCTCCGTCGCCCTTTGGCTTTTCGTCTTCCCCTTCGTTGGGAAGGCCCCACCGGCGCCCTTTGGAAGGCGCCTCGGGCGCCCTTTGGCTTTGCGCCTTCATCTCCCTTTGGCTTTTCGTCTTCGCCTTCCTTTGGAAGGCCCCACCGGCGCCCTTTGGAAGGCGCCTCGGGCGCCCTTGGAAGGCGCCTCGGGCGCCCTTTGGAAGGCGCCTCCGTCGCCCTTTGGCTTAGCGCCTTCATCGCCCTTTGGTTTTTCGTCTTCGCCTTCCTTTGGAAGGCCCCACCGGCGCCCTTTGGAAGGCGCCTCAGGCGCCCTTTGGGACTGGCGCCTCCGTGCTGGCACGGAGTGCACGCCCGCCAGGAACGGCCCTGACAATAGAGAAACCTAAATAAATACAAAATTTCATAAGAATTGGAAAAAAATGCGTAAAAAGTTCCAAAGACCCCCTTTGAATCGAAATTAACATGAAAATCCCCATATGGGGATTTAATATTGGCTCTATGAAAGGAGCCGGAAAATGAATTTGAAAAATTTGAAATAGGCCTATATAAGTAAAGTGTACTTAAACAATTTTCACGAAAAATTTTACTGATAAAAGAGCATCTAAAAAATAGTTAATTTAATCAAAATCGTTGGAGCGAATTTTGGGAAAATCTAAAAAATTGAAAGAATACAGAGTCAGTAAAGTACTAGTACTTTTTAACTAACTTAAATATAAAATTTCAACCTCATAGCTCATTTCCTTCATGCTTAAAAATGTCCACACACACACACACACTTAAATAGAGACAGTGGCGGATCCAGAAGAATTTCTGGGGGGTAATCTGGTGTGATTGGTTGCACAGCACACAATTTCTTCTTAATTTCGGTAATTTAAAGGCGCATTCTGTACTTGTTTACCAGAATATAGGCCCTATATACAAATTTTTAAGTATTAATTTTTAAAATTTTACAAATAAAATATTTTTCTCAAATCTCGGGGGTGGGGTGGGTGGTAATTACCCCCTTTATCCCCCCCTGTATCCGCCCTTGAAAAGAGACGCAGGACTCACTTTTTTGAACTTGGGGGACCTCAAAACATGTACTGTATTTCCATCAAAATCTTGATATTTTTATTAAATTACACATTTAATTAAATTTAAATTTAATAATGATCTTTGCAAAAAATGGCAGCTGACGCTCCACTTCAATAAAAAAAATCATTAATTTAATTAAATAGCAACACATTTAAATAACCTACAAGTGTTGCTATTAATACATCAAAAAATGTCTGAATTTGAAAATAAAATCAAAACTCAAAGAATTAAGGGCGGGGTAAATAAATACAACTAAAGTAAAAAGAGCAAGAGATTTTTTGATTTTATCAAATGTTGATATGATCCGTCTATAATTATAATTATATATAACTCTTCCCATTTATATATGTAGACTTTGAAGGAGGGAGAAACTATTGCAAATATTATATAAAAAATCTGGTGTGACTGTCGCACAGCACACAACTTTCTCTTACCTTCGGTTATCGAAAGTTGTGTTCTGTGCTTGTCCCACAAGATTTTTCGTTATTAGGTAAATAAAAGAATAGCAGCTAAAATTATTTCATTTATTGACCCACTAGGCTGACGTTTCGGTCCTGGTTAAGAATCTATATTTGTAACAGATTTTTCGTGTCGACATATATTTAGTTTCCACCGATATATTTGAATTCAAGTTATAAAATTTATAAACATGGGAAAATATTTATATTTTGTTACCATGGCAACCATTTCTCCTATCATTCCTCTGAAGTACAAGAGTAAAGTGTACTTTAAACAATTTTGAGGGCAAAAGGAGAATATACATTTGAAAGAGCATTTAAAAAATAATTTAGAATTTTAATCAAAATCGTTTACGTGAATTTTGAGAAAATAGAAATTTGTTTTTTTTCTCCCTTTTCTTTTACTGTAGGCCTATTAATAATACAAGTGGTCAAGCCAGCCGAAGGTCCCCTGGACCCCTTGCCCAAATGCATCAAATTTGTTCTTGCTTACTGTTTGGAAATTTTGCACTTGCAAAATTCTAAAGTTTTAAATTTCCCTCTCTGACTCCACTTACTGTAACTGGCCAATCAGCGAGAGAACTGGCACATACGCACAGGGACAGAAAGTCAGTGGCTAGCGCTTTATACGTATATAGAAATGATGATATATAAAAAAAATGATTTAATTTAAAGATTTATTAATAAAATTTTTCTTCTCTCTCTTATGGCCTTGGTACAGTCACCAGCCATTTGGCCAATTTATTTTTCTTTAGATGTTTATAAACTAATTTTTTTTTCTTTCTCCGTTTGACATTAACCAAGATCTAATTTTTCGACTTTTTTTTCAAGTAAACAGAGAATTTATACTAATAAACACACCCAGGCACCTAAATAATCTGTTATTCGTCATCTGAAACAGAAAGAGAAAAAAAGGAATAAAAATTGAAAATCCCTTAAGGGGGAACTACAGCATGTCCAAC
Source organism: Euborellia annulipes (assembly GCA_023213315.1). Lineage (NCBI taxonomy): Eukaryota > Metazoa > Arthropoda > Insecta > Dermaptera > Anisolabididae > Euborellia > Euborellia annulipes. The sequence continues at coordinate 24,608 of JAKCPI010009153.1, forward strand.
GTCGGACGTTGCTTGATAATTTCCCGTACTTGGATCGACAAGCTTCCTCGTTGGGACATTTGTCAATAAATTTGACATTGGGAGCATGTCGCTCATTCGATGCGACAAATCCAACATTGGAAGCATCGTGTAGCCCGGGTTTAAATAATCGGATCAAATATTTGTCATACCATTTGATGGAAAGAAATAGTAGGAGGTAGCGATTTTCACTTATTATCGTGCCTCCACGAGCCAATCAGAAAGCTTGTTTTGGATTCTTAAGTCTAACATTGAGACCATTTTGCATGTTATTTTTTAATTTTTTTAAGTAGAGCTGAGGGAATAAAGCAGTTAAGCTTAGAGTTAAACCGTCTGAGAAAGGAAAACGGGAACTCACCTCAGTATTATTTTTAAATAAAAAAAATTGAAAATATTTCTAAAATAAATTTTTAAATTATTCATAAAAAATATTTCTTGGAAGGTGCTCGTCTCGAAAAGCCATTAGGAGACCATTCACTACCCAGTTACTCTAGGCGGCAAGAGATGGCGTTAGTTTTTCCATAGGAATACAAGGGATTTATTCCATTTCATTTTAAAGATTCCAGCTAATTAATTAAAGGCAAAAAATTAATTATTTTTTAACACAATGATTACTAATTTAATTATCTACAACTTATAGAGCTCCTTTTTTAAAATATCTTTTATTTAATGCGATTAATCTAAAAAAAAAATTATTTTTTCGAAAATCAAAAAAAGGGCTTCTATAAGTTGTAGATAATTTGAATAGCTTTAATTTAAAAAATTTTGAAGCTATCGACCTCAAATTTTTTTTTAAATTAAAGCTATTTAAAATATCTACAAATAATAGAAGCCCTTTTTTTGATTTTCGAAAAAAAAATTTTTTTTTTTAGATTAATCGCATTAAATAAAAGATATTTTAAAAAAAGGAGCTCTATAAGTTGTAGATAATTAAATTAGTAATCATTGTGTTAAAAAAATAATTAATTTTTTGCCTTTAATTAATTAGCTGGAAAGTCTAGAATTAAATAGAACAAGTTCCGTGTATTCCAATAGGGGAACACTAACGCCATCTCGTGTCGCCTCGAGTCAATCGTGTTTTAACGGTTTTTCGAGACGCGCACCTTAAGAAAATTTATAATGAATTTAATTCATTGAAAAAAAAAAATTCTTTAAAATGTGAAGTTATTTGAGATACAAATTTAAAAGCCACTCCTAAACAATTGCCAACTCATGACTCACTTGTTGGATCCAACCTTATGAATATTTACGAATAAATTACAAATCTTACAATAATATTAGCACTAGTAGTATGAAATTTTATTGATAAAAGGAAATAACTAGGTGAATGACTAGCTTAAGGCGCTTCTCTCTGTAACTAGTTATTAGCCAGCATCTCCAGCATTTTTTTTTCTCTTATTTTAAGAGAGCTAAAAGGAGAGGGGGGAAGGTGAGTTTTGATATTCTCATATTTTCTCGTAAATAAAATCGCAAACCAAAAAAAAAGAGATCATTCCTTCTTTTTCCACCCTTTTCGTTCGTATTTGAATATATTTAAACTGAGATATAAATACTCTTTACCTTACCCTCTTTTTATGATCTCTAAAAGGATAGAAAGGAAGAGAAGGGATCCATCCCCTCTCTTCTTCTTTTATAACTTTTCAACTACACAACCTCCATTTACTAGTATCCCTTATAATATATGTGAATAAAATGAAATTCAATTTATCTTTTGATCATAAAAAAATTGTATTTTTCTTTTGTTTGTTGTCTGCGCTTTTAACTTTACAGAAAACGTTTTACCTGCTACTTGTTCAGTTTGCTATCCTTGCAAAGGTTAGGCAAAGTAAAGTTAATGAAAGAACAAAAAAAAAAGTAAAAATTGAATAAATAATGCAAGCAAAATGAGTTTTAAATTCTCCAAATTTGGAAAAAGTATGAATACTGAATATATTTTAAATTGATCTTTCCAGTTCCAAATTCGTAAATAAAATAAATGCAGGCTCCATACTTAAAAAAAATTAAAAGCCCTATATGTGACCATCCACATGAAATCTTTCACTAGGCTAAATTTTCAGGAAAGCCGATTTACTAAACAAGACAAAGAGAAAAGGGCCAAACAAACTTTAAACTCATTTTTCTTAAAATTAGGTTTTTCATAACCAAAATTTTAAAAATTCATATTTTCCAAACCAAAAATGATAATGCTAAGCAGGATGTGTTCTGTACACAGAGCATAAAAACTCAATTTTGAACCAGGTGACGATTTCGCACCTTTTCATGTGGTGTGGACGGTCACAGATATTGTTTGTTATTAATGTGAAATTCGCCGGAAAACAAAAATTGAAGCTCATTAAAAATTATCCCTTTTCATAATACAAACGTTTAGGTAAAGGTATTTTACGCCGAAAAGCATTAAATAGTTTTATTGGGAATTCCAGGTAAATATTTTTTCGAGAAAAGCAATAAAACCTGTTTCATAAGAATTTTAAAGTTTTTCGCATTAAATTTAACAAATTTAAATAAAAATTTATTTCGCTTTGTCTCTAGGTATTTCTTATTAGGCCAGATGGCTACCTATCCAAAACAAATCCACGGGGAAAGAAAGATGAGAACAATTCCCGGGATCTAATTTGTTTTTTGTTTGAAAAAGTTGAAAAATACACAATTTGATCATCTTTCAGAATTCCTTGAAAATCTTCATTTTTACCCATTTTATAAAAATGCTTTGAAAAAACCTTATTAAAAATTTAATTAAATTATCATCTAATTATAGATAAATAAATAACACAAGATTAAGTTTCAAAAGGATTTTATTTTAGTTTATGCGCATTTCGACATTAATATGTCATCTTCAGAGCTATGACACAAACTGAATCTAATTAGCTCTGAAGATGATAGGTTAACGTCGAAATGTGCATAATCTAAAATAAAATTCTTTTAAGCTTAACCTTGTATTTTTTATTTATCTATAATTAGGTGATAATTTAATTAAATTTAAGAATGTTTCAACAGAACAAACGGTGAGTTCTTTGAACTCATTAAAACTCATATACGGGACATATACACGGAACACAAGGGAAGCATCGTCCCAGCATCCCTCTGCTGCTGTCCAACTCACGACTAATACATGTAGAACTAGTCAATTCCAATCTTCCTTTGTCCCCATGACCTCCCGCAATTAGAACAAGCTCCCTGCGTCTATCTTCCACAAAACCTACAATCTTTAGATTTTCAAGCCTAATCTCAACAGGCATCTTCTCAGTTCCCGCAGTTGAGTTCCCCTTTTATGCTTCTCCTTTTTTTTAAACTATATTCTTTCGGCTGCATGTGACCTCTGGTCAATATAGGTCTTCGGACCTTATGCACCCATTACAAAAACAAATAAAAAAAAAGATTTTTAAAAAAATGCTTTTATTTAAATTGAACTAAAAAGAGAGAAATAAGAAAGAAATAATTTAATTGTTCTTGTTAAAATTTTTTAATATTTGACTTAAAATAAAAGCGTGGGGCGCTTCGAAGTGATTCCGAGGCTCGCGCCCCACGCTTTTATTTTAAGTCATAAATATTAAAAAAATTTTAACAAGAACAATTAAATTATTTCTTTCTTATTTCTCTCTTTTAGTTCAATTTAAATAAAAGCATTTTTTTAAAAATCTTTTTTTTATTTTATTTTTATTTTAAGCTTTTTAGTCTTTTAGTCTTATCAAAAATCATCAATATGATAAAGTACCACATTAGTTTGGCCTGTATTGATTTGGTTCAATTGAAAAATTATTCATTATCATAAAAAAATGACTCGTAAATATCAAAATTCAAAACTATAGTTAATAGGGCCTTATTTGCGTGAGGCTTCAAATAAAGTACCACATTAGTTTGGTCTATTTTGATCAAAACCACCATATAGTGGCGTCATCAAAAATGACTCTTAAGTATTACATTTCACACCTCTAGCCCATCGGGAAGTCTTTTGAAATTACATTAATTCGCGAAGGGTTTCAAATAAAGTACCACATTAGTTTGGTCTATTTTGATCAAAACCACCATATAGTGGCGTCATCAAAAATGACTCTTAAGTATTACATTTCACACCTCTAGCCCATCGGGAAGTCTTTTGAAATTACATTAATTCGCGAAGGGTTTCAAATAAAGTACCACATTAGTTTGGTCTATTTTGATCAAAACCACCATATAGTGGCGTCATCAAAAATGACTCTTAAGTATTACATTTCACACCTCTAGCCCATCGGGAAGTCTTTTGAAATTACATTAATTCGCGAAGGGTTTCAAATAAAGTACCACATTAATTTGGTCTATTTTGATCAAAACCACCATATAGTGGCGTCATCAAAAATGACTCTTAAGTATTACATTTCACACCTCTAGCCCATCGGGAAGTCTTTTGAAATTACATTAATTCGCGAAGGGTTTCAAATAAAGTACCACATTAGTTTGGTCTATTTTGATCAAAACCACCATATAGTGGCGTCATCAAAAATGACTCTTAAGTATTACATTTCACACCTCTAGCCCATCGGGAAGTCTTTTGAAATTACATTAATTCGCGAAGGGTTTCAAATAAAGTACCACATTAATTTGGTCTATTTTGATCAAAACCACCATATAGTGGCGTCATCAAAAATGACTCTTAAGTATTACATTTCACACCTCTAGCCCATCGGGAAGTCTTTTGAAATTACATTAATTCACGAAGGGTTTTAAATAAAGTACCACATTAGTTTGGTCCATTTTGGTAAAACCAAACTCACAATTTGCGTCATCAAAAATGACTCTTAAATATCAAATTTCACACCTCTAGCTCATCGGGAAGTGTCCTTAACAAAGCCATAAAGTTGGTGACCTTGAAAGAGTAAGTTAAATAAAAGCATTTAAAAAAAGCAATTTCTTCGCATTCAATTAACCAAAAAATCGTAATTCTATTCTCTTGAAATTGAAATGAAACAAAAAAATGGATATCGACGAGATCTACCCTCCAGTAAATTATTTACTCTCCCGTAATCTCAACAAATATTATACTGTAGTTTTTTTTTTTTTTTAAGTGGAACTTTTATTTTTTTAAACACAATTTTTTTCTCATTCACACTCACACTTTTTTTCGGCAACTCAGGCCATATAAGACTTTTGACGATAACTGTTATTTGAATATATATGCATTTGGTATCCAAATGGCTTAAATAAAATTATCGGACTAGCTGGGGTCCGAGCCCGCGAACCTTGGTATACAAGGGAGGCGCGCTACCAACTACACCAAGCCCGAGGGATTATACTGTAGTATAAGAAAAACGAAGAGAACTTTAAATGCTTATTTATGTGCATAGCCTATTATTAGTTCTTTAGTTTTGGAAACAGAGGCAGCTGAGTTGGTCACACAACTCACTGACCATTATTCCTTGAACTTTATGACTCTTAGCTCTTGCGCTATTTTTAACAAGTTAAAGTTCTATAAATAGGAAATGTTTCTCTTCTATTATTATTATTATTATGAATAGAACGAGAGATAGAAAGAGAATCAGGTCACTCTCTCTCTCTCTCCCACTATGACCTAGATTTGGTACTTAAAAGTCCGAGAAAGGAAAGGAAGTAGCTCTATGAGATTTATTTTTTAATCTAACACTCTATTAGGCCTAACTCAAAAAAGAGTTAAATGGATAATATTACTAATTATTATATTAAGATGTGAATACTATTTTTAATTTCTCTTACTTATATAGAGAGAGAAAATATTGGATTCATGTCAAAAATTCCATGTAGAGATTTTGATGGACATACACGTTTTAAGGTCCAAAAAAGTGATTTTCGCAACATGGCCTGTCTGCTGTGTTCAATTTAAAGCATGAAGGAAATGAGAAATTTATTTCCTCTTTAAATTATCCCTACTTTGTTAGATTAGAATCTAAATAAGGTGTTTGAATTGAAAATCCGCGCCGCGCGTTAAAATGAAAAAATAAGCCTCGTTTTCGTGGACCTTGGTATTAATCATAAACAAAACATCTTCGGATAATGCACTAGAAATACTTAATTAGCTAAGTACTTACTTTTTTTATATGAAAAAAGATAAAAAGCCAACTATTTCCCCAGGTTTTATATTGCAATAAAAAATCAATTTGTCTAAAGTCATTTTTTTATATAATAAAAGTGATTTTATTTTATTAATTCAGATTCTTTTTTTTTTTTTACTCCATAAAAAGAGAATTTTTTATGCCCATGTTAATGAGATTTAAAAAAATATCTCCTATCTAAAGGTGGGTCTTTTGAATGAGATAAAAAAAAATAATTCAAGGGAGCGTTCGCGCATAACTTGAGATCCAATGAAATTATGGCACTAGGTGGCTTGCTAGTGAGATTCCCCATTTGCTTTACTACAAGTACTTCTTACAACTAAGAGGTAACAACTGAATAGTAATAAAAAAAAGATTTGAATAGTTATGAATTAATAAAATATGGATTCCGATATAATGATGCAAGAAAACAAAATCGCAAAAAAGGATTGTAGAGTAGTGAAGTTAGCGTCTTTAGAGGTCTAATAAAAGTTTTCATTGTACAGATTATATCATGTATTTATATAAATTTGTGTTTACAGTAGTATGTTGCGAAATAAACAAAAAATGAAAAAATATGGAATGACTGGTCACTAATTGTACAACTTTCTCAACTCTTGAAAGTTGTCCCACCAGATTTTTGTGTCGACATAGTGTATAATTAGTTTCCGGCAGTGCGGTACATTTGAGTTCAGATGTAAAATTTATAAATATGGGAAAATATTTATATTATGTTACCATGGCAACCATTTATCCTATCTTTCCTATCAAGTACAAGAGTAAAGTGTGCTTCAAACAACTTTCAAGAGCAAAATGATAATATACATTATAAAGAGCATCTAAATATTGGTTTATTTATGAATTCTAATCAAAATGGTCAGAGCCAATTTAGAGAAAATCGAAAAAAACTAAAAAAGTACATCAGTAGAATACTAGTACTTTTTGGCCGATTTTTCAAAAGCTTCGTGTCACATGCCAGGGCGTACCTAAGGGCGGGCTTAAATATTATATTTCAACGTCCTAGCACTTTCTGGAGCACCTCCCCCCTTCCTTACCACCTAGCTACGCCACTGTTTCCCATAAACACACTAATTAAGGATCTGTTGGATCTGGAGAAACATGAAATGATCATTTATTTATGTTCTTTTAATGCTTTTACAATGTATTTACTTTGTTTAAATCGAATTTTATGAATTAATATTGTTTTGGCTAAAATTAATATATAATCGCTCAAAAAACCACTGTTTTGCTTTGACAATCTTAAAATTCATATCGTACTGAGTAATTTAAAAAAAAATTGACATACTTATAAGATGGGACTACAAGACTTTGACCTGAAAGTGGATTTGAACATTGTTGCAAAAATTTTGATAAAAATTGATTTTGGGTAGTTTTTTGGAGAGGTTAATATAAAAATGAATGATTACACTATTTTTTTTCTAAATCTGCATCTCTTTCTGAATATTTCAGTGCAAATTTCAGCTTGATATGTTGAAAATAAAGGGAGTTATGATTTATTTTCTAAAAAATATCACTTCAACTAGTGAGACTTGGAAAGGCCTCAGCTCATTTTTTCCAACTTTAAGATTTTTTTTCTCAAAAAGTATTATGAATATTGTAATATAATTTTGGATTCTTACTAAGAATGGTAAAAGCAACAAATAAAAAAGATTTCATCCAAATCTGAGATGGCGGGTTACATGGCTGGATGATTAGACATTAGTGAATTTAGAAAGTTTAGACAAAACAATTAAATTTAAAAGAGCTTGATTCAGGGCAAAGTGTCTACTTGCCTTGATTTGAGTGAAGAATACCGCTCTAATTTTATACATTAGGATCAAGACTATTGATTAAGCAACGTAGCTGAAGATGTACTGCACGGCAATCGATGAGAGCTTCACTCCGGTATGGGTGCAATAAAAATTCAGCCATCATGATTTTCAAAGGTTTTTGAGCTCAAACTCTAATTGGGCGTTTTAATAAAACAAAATTGCACGTCAACAAATTCGAAAATTAGTGATTTATCAAACATCCCTCGGAAATGATGATTAAACAAAATGTGTTTGTATCTTCATTCATTCATTCGTTCATTTATTTAGAGTTAGCATTTAGATTTAGTTGGAATTTGTTTCTTGGAATGATCATTATCTCTCTTCTCTTTCTATGCTCCTTTGCTGACTTGGGAGTGACATCATTTAAGAAATTTGTTAAGTGAAGATTTCATTCAATTTTCAAACGAGAGGAGAGCTAAAAATAAATTTATTTTATTTATTTTTTTGATTCATTTCAAGTGAATAATCTCTAATAAATAAACTAAAAACAACGACTATTTATTTGCTGCAAACAAGAGACGTAAGATTTTGAAGGAAATATACGTTTTGAAGAATACAAAGTCCAGTTTATCTGTTATCTGTGTGTTTGAACATAAATGTACCTAAAAAGACAAATAGAGCAACGAGGTTGAAATTTTATTGAAATTTAATTTGAATTCTCCTTTTGAATAAAATTGGGGGGGGGGGGGGGGGGTTTTCAAATAGTATTACTATTACTTTACTGATGTATTATTTCTTTAAGGTGCGCGTCTCGAAAAGCCGCTAGAAGACGATTCACTACCGAGTAACTCTAGGCGGCAAGAGATGGCGTTAGTTTTCCCCATAGGAATACAAGGGATTTATTCCATTTCTTTTGAAAGTTTCCAGCTTCTTAATTAAAGGTAAAAAATTAATTATTTTTTAACACAATGCTTACTAATTTAATTATCTATAAGATATAGAGCGGATTTTTAAAAATATCTTTTATTTAATGCGATTAATCTAATAAAAAAAAATTTATTTTTTCGAAAATCAAAAAAAGGGCTTCTATAAGTTGTAGATATTTTAAATAGCTTTAATTAAAAAAAATTTGAGCTCGATAGCTTCAAAATTGTGGCCGCAATCTCCCAAAATTAGCGTCTCGCGCACCTTAATTCGATCAAAATAGACTAAAAATTTCGATTAAAAATTGATAAATTCATTGTTTCAGTTGCTCTTAAAAAGGCACAAAAAATTGGTGGATCCGCCCAAAATACAACTTTCAATTACCGAAGGTTGTTTGACGTGCGGTCAATCAGACCAGATTTTTAAATTTTAATTAAATCCGTAATATCTAGAGAAAAAAAAATCATAAAATTTTTTCTTCTGTTCAAAATATTTTCGATTGAAAAGAAATGAGATTTTTTTTTTGCTAACTTATTATTATAATAAATATTTGTTCAAAAGTAGAGAGAGAGAGGGAGGGGGAAAAGTAAACCAATTAAAACGGTTTCTTCTTACTTGCTTTCTTTGATAAATGACGCTAACAAGTTTCTCGGAATGTCTCAAAAAAAAAGATTAAATTTTTTTATGTGAATCATTATTCATTGAGAGAAGATGGGAGATTTTTTTTTTCTATAAACAATTGGATCATCGTCATTTTGTCGAATGACGTTTTGAAAACCTGTAACCAAAATATACAGAGACACAAAGAGAGATTGATATTTATGAGTTATTTTACTTAAATAAATAAATGGAAAGGAAATCCTCTGCATTCTATTAATACTAATAAGCTTATCATAATAATAGCCCTTTTATATATATAAAGAAAGAATATTCTTTATAGGGGCCTATATGGGCTACACGCTACAGTCACTCTGTTTAGAAGATGCTGGTGAAGAGAAGGGAAATGTTTTCCAGTTAATAAAGAATCAGAAATCTATGAATGTCTATTTATATTTATAATTGATAAAATTGAATACCGGAGAAAATTTAAGTGGCAAGAGGAAGTTGCGTAATATAAAAAATTTAATTTACGCCTGCATTGTAAAGAAAGCAACCACGAATGCTGTCATGTTTAGCTAATTGCCTATCTTATAAATCAGTTCACAATGAAAACATGTTCAAAATTCATTGTCTGGTGTGACTGGTCGCACAGCACAAAACTTCCTCTTACCTTAGGTAATCGAAAGTTGTGTTCTGTGCTTGTCACACCAGATTTTTTCTGTCGACATATGTTTAGTAACCGACACTACGGTAGATTCAAATTTCAAGATGTAAAATTTATAAGAATGGGAAATATTTACATTTTTACTTTCTCTTACCTCATATATATATGTTAATATATATATAGAGAGAAAGTATTGGATTCATGTCAAAAATATGATGTCGAGATTTTGATGGATATAATTTTGAGGTCCCCTGAATCCAAAAAAAATGGTTTTCCCGATTCATGGTGTGTGTGTTCAATTTTAAAGCTACGAGGTTGAAATTTTATATTTAAGTTTTGTACCCTCCTGGACCGTAAAAATAAGCTTTTGAATCAAAATCGGCCAAAAAGTACTAGTAGGCCTACTTTACTGAAAAATTTTACATCTTGAATTCTAATATATCGGCGGAAACTAAATATATGTCGACACAAAAAATCTGGTGTGACAAGCACAGTACACAACTTTCGATTACCGAAGGTAAGAGAAAGTTGTGTGCTGTGCGAGAGTCACATCAGATTTTTTTCCTTTTTAATTTCAAATTGTTTTACAAAAACCTTTGTAGTAGCTATTTTTAAAATGAATTTTAAATTCAATGTTAACTGGCTGCCAAAAATTTGAAATAAACAGGGATGGGGTCTAAAGGGCCTCCGATGCCGAAAAAGACCTAAAAACGAATTAAAAAAAAAATTAAAAACTTGATATATCCCCATCGAAAGAAATGGTTCAAAGCTCGTTTATAATAAAAATGAATCAGAGAATTAATGAATGGTCGAATTTTTTCGCCCATCCCCTCAAGAGAGATAGGGAGTGTTGGTGTTTGAATTTTCCAAGTGAACAGTTGTCAAGAGCGACAAGACAAGGGCCATAATAAGCATTTGAAGTGATTCCATCTCTCTCTCTCCCTCTCCCTTCTCTTTACTACTTGAATCAACCAACCTAAAGCAAAGCAACCAACCATTATAACCATCCCCCCCGTCACCCATCTCCACTTCCTTCCTTCTCACAACCAAATAGGGGATTAAAAAGATATTAACCAAAAATAATTCTCTAAATATTAAATTATGAATTTTAATTTAAATAAAAAAAGCTGGTGTGACTGGTCGCACAGTCACAGCTTTCTCTTACCTTTGGCAAGAGAAAGTTGGGTTGTGTGCTTGTCACACTAGATTTTTGTGTCGACATATGTCTAGTTTACACCGATATATATATGTATAAGAATTCAAGATGTAAAATTGTCCTTGGGCTTGGTGTAGTTGGTGGCGTGCTAACCTTCTATACCGAGGGTCGCGGGTTCGGATCCCAGGCAGTCCAATGATTTTATTTAAGCCATTTGGTATCCAAATGGCTTAAATAATATTATAATATAAATAACGGATATCGTAAAAGTCTTACGTATATGGCCTGAGTTGCCGAAAAAGACTGTGTGAATGTGTGTGTGAGTGTGAAGGGAAAGTCTGGTGTGACTGGCGCACAGCACACAACTTTCTCTTATTTTCGGTAATCGTAAGTTGTGTTTTGTGCTTGTCACACCATTTCTCCTTCCCATAAAAAATAAATGGTTTAAAATTAAAAAAAAAAAAAAAAAAAAAAAAAAAAAAAAAAAAAAAATTTCAATTCATATCAAATTTCTTGTAATAATTTTATGAAATCGAGATGTAAGCACTTTTTAAAAATCAGATTTCAAAATGCAATAAATAAAAAGAGGCGGGGAGGGGGGGGGAGAACTTCATCTAGGTTCGTGACTCAGTGAAAAGTTTCAACCCTACTGATAAACCAACTTACGAGAAAACATTTTTTTTTGAAACATTTCCATTTAAATAAACTGATAGGGAAAGATAAAAAGAGCAAATTATCAAAATTCCTTATTGGTTGGCGTGTGTGTGTGTGTGTTCCAATGAATCAATTCATTTGAATATGATGAAAAAAAGAACGAACGTGCTGAATCAACCAACTTATTTTAGGCTGAATAAAGAAATATAAGCTTAATCGTTATTTATACTGGTGCTGGCACGATTCCTCATACAGTAGATGAGTAATAACCACGCAGTCTCATTTTCTTTCTTTTATTCTTTCGCCTCTCAAATTTGTATTCTAAGAACAAGAGTCAGTGCCAGTCCGAGCTAGGGCAGCTCGTGGTCGCCATCCAAGTACCCACAAGCTGTGGGCCCCTGAGCATTCTCTCCAAAATTGTCTACTTGGGGTTAACGCCTTTTCTAGCTCAAAAATTCGACCATCAATGAAATTTTTTAAAACAACCAAGTTATACTTTATTATTCTAGTATTTTAACAATAATGTCATCTATCTACCTCAATGATGTCACTTAAAAGATAAGGCTTTATTACTCTCTCAAATAGAGATTACACGGGATGTAAACACAATGATAAAAAAAAAATTCAAGAAAATGAGACTGCGTGGTTATTACTCATCTACTGTATGAGGGGAATCGTGCCAGCACCAGTATAAATAACGATTAAGCTTATATTTCATCGGCCTAAAATAAGTTGGTTGATTCAGCACGTTCGTTCTTTTTTTCATCATATTCAAATGAATTGATTCATTGGAACACACACACACGCCAATAAGGAATTTTGATAATTGCTCTTTTTTGCTTTCCCTATCAGTTTTATTTAAATGGGAAATGTTTCAAAAATGTTTTCTCGTAAGTTGGGGTTGTCAGTAGGGTTGAAACTTTTCACGAACCTAGATGAAGTTCTCCCCTCCCCACTCTTTTTTATTTATTGCATTTC
>JAKCPI010009154.1:0-17420 GCA_023213315.1 Euborellia annulipes
AATCAAATTCTTTTAATAATATCTTAAATAAATTAATAACTCATTAATATCCACTATAGCCAAAAAGGTTTAAAAAGAACGTTTAGTAAATGTTTTTTCACGATTGCTGAAAAATTGAAGCTTATTCCAATTCTAAAGAATATTATCTACTGGTGACCTTACTTGTTTAAAAATTATTTTTACCAGCGCTCCAAGATTGTGTATCTCACAGAAAATCTATTGGTTAATTGAATCAGTGTTTTTGTAATGTGTTTATTTTGTATCAAGGTAATTTGTACAATTTAAAAACTATCGGGATGGGAGTGGTTTCCAAACTTTATGTTAGCAGGCCTCGCTTAAAAATATTTTATCGTATGACGCCTCCCTCTCACTAAAAAATGTATAAATACAAACTACTATATTATTTATTTCTCGCTCAGGGCCTACATCTTGTGGGTACGTGGATGGAGACCACGAGCTACCCGAGCTGGGACAGACACTCCTTCTTTTTCTTTGTATGTCTATCTCTTTTACATCCCCTCTTTTCAACAAGCGCCAGACCGTGCGACGGGCCGACCTGTTCTATTTCCTCCGGTCGCAAAACGCATGATAGGGGTGAAGGGAAAGAGTGAGGTCCACCGATCCCGCATCGTGGGAATAAGGCGAGAAGAGAAGACGACTATATTATTTATTTCATCTATAAAACGTTAGCGATCATTTAGATAATTACTCACTGTGGCTAATATGCCCCTAATATCCCCTCAGACTAATCTGCGCCTCACAGTTTGGAAAACGCTGGCCTATCAGAAATTCCGACATCGAATTTTTGACATGATCCAAAACTTTCCCTCTCTATATATGTGTATATTAACATATACATATAGGTAAGAGAAAGTAAAAAAAAAAATATATTCCACGTAGGTATTTTCTCTTTTCAAGTTATAAAATTTTTTTTTTTTTGTTTTCCTAAAGGGAAATTATTTATTTATTTCTAAATCTCCCCAATATCGGTTCTTGCTGATGAATTCCCGTTGGGCCAAAACAACCCAAAGAGAGAGAGAGAGAGAGATTGTTGTGTGTCGTTTGTTACCTATCCCTCCTTAGGGAACTCCTGGCCACCAAGGGATGGATATACATTCGACCAATGGCAAAACACTGTTTGTTTCTCAAAGTGGGAAGGAAAATCTGCCCTTGTTGTAATAGCAAGCTCTCACTCTCTTAATTATTTAATTAAAGAAAAAAAAGACGAACCCCTTTAAATGAAATAGATTGTTTTTTTACTTTCTCTTATCTATATACCTATACCGTTTAGTATAGGTAATATATTCGTCAGTAAATTTTAAAACGAGATTTTTTACATCTTAATGAGTCAAAAAAAGTGAAATTATTAGGTTGTTAAGAATATACCAGCATTAGGAGTTTTTTATACTAAATTGGTGATGTATTTTTTGCAAGGTTTTATGGACCATGTTATGCATAAAGGAACCAAGCGCCATTATGATCGAAATTCTTCCATCTTATAGGGCAAAAGAAGATCTACCTCTTTATTTAAATCACGTTATTACTCTGTGCACTTTTTTTTTATATAAAAGAAGAAAAAAAGTCATTGCCATTACTGGACCTCATTGGGTCCCAAGGAGGCATGCCCAAGAGGGACATCCAAGGGCGGATCCAGAGGTGTTTCTCGGGAAGGGGGGGGCGTAATATGGTGTGACTCGTCGCACAGCACACTATTTTTTCTTAATTTCGGTAATTTAAAGGCGCATTCTGTACTTGTTTGCCAGAATATAAATACAAATCAAATTTTTTAAATTTTACATTAAAAATAATTTTTGTTTTTTTCGAAAAAAAGGTATTTTTTATCTCGGAGGGGGGTAATTACCCCCCCTTTACCCCCCCTTGTATCCGCTCCTGGGAACAACCCTATAAGGGCCCTAATAGGACCCAATCGGGAAATTTTCAGGAAAAATAAAATAACTTATAGTCAGTTTCTCCCAATTGTTCTGTGTGGGACCTAAATGTGAAATAGCCCACTGAGGACCCAATAGGTCTTACACTAGAATTTCTAGTCGGGTAGTTGACTAATTTGAAAGGTCAAATTGCGCATTTTTAGTTGTATTGAGATGATTCAACCAGTGGGGAGGAGAACAGGAGCGGCGCCTGGGGTGAATCCGCAAGGCTGACGAGTTGACTGCGTGTGAAGGGGGTCGGGCGGATTCCATTCATTTTCTACAAAGTTGCACTCCCGTTGCATTTACCCGGACAACTAGTGGAATCAACTAGTTGCCTCGAATCCGCCCCGTATGAAACCGGCCACGTTCAGTAATTTGAATCCGATTTCTCTTTTTAGTTACCAACATTGCTACAGTACTAAATCCACGCCCCTTCTCCGTCATCTCAATTTTCTCTGGGTCTTCTACCGCCCCCGTGAAAGTCTCAAACGCCCACAAGGAGGCGTTATCGCCCACGTAAGAACCTCTGTTCTAAATGTTCAATAGTTTTGTGGGATACTTTAAATATTAAATACAAGGCAGGGACAATATTTTTATTACCATAAAAGAAAAATTATTGATGCCAAGCATGAAAATTTTTAATTTCGTTTGAAGACAAACAAAAAAAAAAAATTATTTCTCTCAGGACGAGAAGATATTTTTTTTTTTTAGGTTAATAAATAAAATGTATATGTTTATATATGTAGGATGGCATGTGCTAATTAATTTATATTTCGTATTCGCATAAAGACAAAGCTTTGTTGTGTTGCTCTTAATAAAATATCGCCAACAACAACAACAACAAAAAGGTTCTTTCTCTCTCTCGTCTCGAGAATGATTTGGGCCCAAGAGAATTTCTCTTTACTGGACAACGAATTTACAATTTTCAAATTAAAACTCTCTCTCTCTCTCTGTGTGTGCTTCTCTATTTCTTTTAATATGTCACGTCGTTAATTTCATTTTTTTGTTTTTTGTTTAATTAAAAATTTCATTTTTTGTAAACTTAGTATATTTAAAACTTAATTTCATTATTTTTTTTTTAGATTATTTACTATTGCATTCACGTACATAAAAAGTAAATATAAATGGCAGTTGAAAGAGAGTCTTTTTTGTAAATTAATTTTTTTTTTTTTCAATATTTAGCTACAAATTTTTACATGTGGCGCTTATTAATTCAAAGCCTTTTATGTAAATTTAAATTTTTATATGTTTTTAAATTATTAAGCTCCACCTCCCCTTCGCCTGATTGAATTCTGAATTTGGAGTCGCTTCCCAAATCGAGTTCGAGTCTCTTTTATCCCATAAAATTACTTAGAATGTAGATACTATTAGAATGACTGTACTCTGGGAGATCTGAAAGTAATTTCAAGTCGGGTAGTTGCCCAGCGGATCCTATCGAACATGGAGGAAAGATATTTTGATATAGAGCGTTTTATCGGTCTCGTACGCAACAACCTCCTTTTTGGGACCAATGGGGTGTAGCGATATCATTTATTTTTTTTACATACTTATATTTCAAGTTTAAAATTCAAAATTTTACAGGTGTATAGAATATCGGGATCAAATTAAAAAAAAAAACTAATGCTTGGCAAAAATATATTATTATAATATATTGATATATTCCTCGTGTCAGTGGCGGATCCAGAGAGGTTTCTCATGTGAGGGGGGAGTAATCTGGTGTGACTGGTCGCACAGCACACAATTTTTTCTTATTATCGGTAATTTAAAGGTGCATAAAATTTTATATTAAATGCTGTGGTCTAGTGGTAAGGGCACACTGAGCGCAAATCGGTGGATCCGTGGTTCGACTCCCGGCGGCACACCCTTATTTTTTCGGATATATGAATTTGGTAAATATTTAATTATATTAAAAATACAATTTTTTCCCAAAAAAAAAAGATATATTTTTTCAAATCTCGGGGGAGGGAGTAATTACTCCCTTTTACGCCCCCCCCCCCTTGTATCCGCCCTTGCCTCGAGTTCTAAATGAATACCGACTGACTCCTCGTGGCGGGGGTGTGTTCAATTTTAAGCATGAAGGAATTGAGCTAGGATATATATATATATAAATATATATACTAAATATATGTCGACACGACCTTCGGTAATCGAAAGTTGTGTGCTGTGCGACAGTCACACCAGATTTTTTTAAAGTAAAAATCGAACCTGATATTAACAAAATCCTTAAAATGCATAAAATCCAAACTTCTCATTAGTTATGTCATAAATTTGTTGTTGTTACTCTCCAATTTTATTAACAAACAAAAATTTTTTATTTCTTTTGTTTGATTCAAATTACCAACACACACTCGTTGATTTTTTACCCTCCAATTTTTTTCTTTTTTTATTACTATCATATCATATCATTAAAGCTATTTAAAATTTTATTTCCTTGATTTAAACACATCTCTCGATTCAATTAATAAAAACATTCATAAAATTCTGATTTTATTGTATAGAGAATCCACTAAATGATGAATTATTTCATTAGCTTAATTGAATTTTCCCTTTTGTAATTAAATATCAGGCAGATGATTTTAATTCGAAGCATTAATAGAATATGAATAATAGAGCACACAAGATATTTACATCAATTATGAATAGATAATAGAACAAGACTCGCTCACATGTCCTGTTCTGGAAACTAAAAAAAAATGGAAATTTCTGGATGAATTATTATTAAAAATTGTTCTATTACCTGAGGGCATTTTGTTATTAATGTGGAGAGAGAGAATTTTTGTTAAAACAAATGTCAGAGGCACAAAGCTTGAGGCAATTTTTATTATTAT
The DNA here is from genome assembly GCA_023213315.1 of Euborellia annulipes. Taxonomy (NCBI): domain Eukaryota; kingdom Metazoa; phylum Arthropoda; class Insecta; order Dermaptera; family Anisolabididae; genus Euborellia; species Euborellia annulipes. The sequence goes on from JAKCPI010009154.1 coordinate 4,760, forward strand.
TTTTTTTTTTTTTTGTTTTGTTTTGTAATTTAGAAAAATGTATTTTAATTAGTATTTTGTTTAGGGCTTTGGGTGTCAAACTCAAAATATGTTTTATAATAAAGTTAAAGTAAATCACTTACTTTTATGTAGTTTCTTTTTTGAACTAGAGAAATGTAGTATTTTATAAAAATTTTTTAAATTTTTACATAACGTTTATTGTTAACATACAACAAGCAGTTTCTCGGCAAAATACTTTTTATAAACATTCACCTAAATAAGAAAAAATCTGGTGTGACTGGTCACACAGCACTGTTCTCTTACCTTCGGTAATCGAGAGTTGAGTTCTATGCTTGTCACACCAGATTTTTTTGTGTCGAGATATATTTAGTTTCCATCGGTATTAAAATTCAAGATATACAATTTAGAACACATGATAATATTTATATTTTTTTACCATAGCAACCATTTATTTATTTTATCTATGAAGTACAAGAGTAAAGTGTGCTTCAGAAGATTTCAATGACAAAATGAGAATATACATTTGAAAGAGCATCTAAAAAATAATTGATTTTTGAATTTTAATCAAAATCGTTAGAGCGAATTTTGAAAAAAATGGAAAAAAACTGAAAAAGTACATCAGTAAAGTACTAGTACTTTTTGGCTGATTTTGTTCAAAAGGTACGTGTCACGTCCCAGGGGAGTATCTAACTTAAATATAAAATTTCAAAGCTTTTTTGGTTCTTGAGATATTTTGTTCACAGATACACAGACAGACAGACCATGTTGCGAAAATCACTTTGTTGGATTCAGTGAACCTCAAAACGTGTATATCCGTCAAAATCTCGACATCGAATTTTTGACATTAATCCAATTCTCTATATCCCATCGATATATTGTATTTAAAAATAAATTAATATAATAATTTCAAATCCCTAAATGGCATCTGTAGCCGAAAGGAATTTATATTTTTACAAAAATTTTCAATTTTATTAAAATTTCTTTTTCATTTTACGAATTTCTTTTTTAGCAGATGGAGGCAATCTGTAAACTAATAAAATTTTTGTTATAAAGTAGAAAAAAATACTCGTGAAACGATATACAAACTAGCTTATTACAGTCTTTAGGGCGATTAGAGATAATGGAAATACGCGTTTTGAGACCCGCTGAGTCCGAAATTTTTTTTTTTTTTTTTTTTTTCTTTATTTCTCGGCTGTAGCTTGCCGCCATTCAGCCCTTCACTTTTGTTTTTTACAAATATAGAGTACAAAAATATATTGTGTAATAATAAAAACATGATAGAATGTAAACATTAGCAAAACATTTTAACAAATATATATATATCAAAATAATAATTTTAGAAAAGACATCGTAGCAAATACATGGATATGAATGACACTTATAGAAAAAAACACATACTAGGAAACAAATGTCTCTAAGTTACATTTTTAGAAAACACATAATAGAAAATAGAGTCCCAAATTTCTTAGTTCAATTTTTTTTTTTCATTAACGATTACAAATGATAATTTCTGAACATCTTTTTTTATAGAAGAGTAATCTATAATTTATTTTTGTAGATTAAGGTGAATTAGGTGATAAAATTGGTCAACGATTATTGAATTAAGATCTTGCTTACTACAGGCTCTAGCCAATCAGAAAGCTTGTAGTAAATTATTATTTTGATAGGAGCTCTCCTGATTGGCTGACACCCTCTCTTCCTGCCTATTAATCTAATCCAGAGTTTCCCAACCTTTTGAAGTTCACGGCACCCCAACTGTGCGTTGGGAATTACATTAAACACTAGGGGGCCCTTCATTAAATTAAAAAAAAAAATTAAGTTTTATATGTAAATTTATTGAAATTTTACACTAAAACATAATAAAGTAAACTTTACTACTGTCACTGAGTAAAAATACATCAATAGTTTTGTTAGCCTAAGGATAGGGTAATTTTTTTGGTTTATCTCAATATATCTCGCGGCACCCGGCTGGGAACCATTGATCTAATCATTGAATAGCAAATTCTCTCATCGACAGTTCGTAATTAAGTTTTTTTCTATTCCTCAGATATCATATTTTTAGTTATACAAAAATTCTATTATACTTATTACTGTATGTTTATAATTTTTAATCCTGGCTTATATGAGATACAAATTTAGAGCCCATTTTCTATTAGAGTAAAAAATTCGGAAATTCGTTTCCATAAAGTTTTAAGTCTTACATGTAGCATAAGAGGTGCATAAAAGGGCGTACGTCTAATCTATGCTCAATGTTTACTACAATTCAGCACCCGAAATTATTCCTGGTCGTAACAAGATCGTATTAGACAGAGGGAGTTTAGCGCCTTAGTGCGTATCACAAAGATCCCGCTAATTAATAGTCTCGTAGGATTTCACCTTTCATTAAAGGAACACCTGAGAACAAGAGCGAATTGCTCAGAGTTTATCGGCCCTTTGGACCATTCTTAGGGCTTAGTTTTCCCTATTATGATCTTCTCTCTCTCTTCCGGGTAATCGGACGCCTCTTCCATTTTTACAAGGAAATTTTATCTTCGCACCTTGTTTGAAAAGAAAAAAAATTTCTTTTTTTTTTTGTAAATTGCATATTCATATTCGCTTATCGATTCTTTCTTTGTTAACGAGGGTGTAATTAAAGGAAAATAAAAAAATTCCATCTTATCTTATCTAGAATATCATTCGACGTGTTTGAAAATTGGGAATTTCTTTGAATATCATTACATTTACGTTACTTTTTATTCTCGGAGACTCAGCTGAGCCGCAGTTACTTCATCTACACAGGTGGTCGGTGATTTGATTGAAATTAATAAAATTCTTAGATAGATTTTTTTAATTTTTTTATTTTAATGTTCTTTAATGGTCGACTGAATTGCAATTCTCAGTTTCGAAGCTTGTTCATCGTCAGGACCTTAAAAATGATAATATTTTTTTACATTTTTAGATATATTCAACCTTAATGAGATAAATGTGTTTTTTGTCAAATATTTAAAATTCATTTACAAATTCATCAATATAAATCAATTTTTTTACATCCTTTTATAATTACCTTTATAGACATTAACAGAATCCTCAATTCTCTATATGGAATACATATAATTTTTTTAAAATTCCAAGTTGGTTGGCTTATATCTATTTTTGACATTAAATTATAATCGAGCTGTAATACAATTTCTCTATTAATAAACAAGATTTTTATGATTTTCATTTGTTTTCTTACCATTAATTATTAGATGTACGTATATATTTTTTCTTTTTAATAAAATTTTTTTAACAAATTTTATTGTCATTAGACATTCAACGAATTTTATTTTAGAATTAAATCATTTCCTTTTCCTTTCAACCAACCTGTCACTATCACCTCTTGCGGTAACTTTACAAACTATTTTATGTTAGCGGGCTTATTTCAAATTTCAAAACATTATTTTCAACTTATTGGCCCATTCTAACTATTACACTAATTATTTTCAATCTTTACAAACATTTTTACAAGCCATTATTTAACTTATTAACTAAATACATACATATATATATATTAACTTAACTCTATTACAATATTTATTTTTCAAACATTTTTTTATTATACAGTTGTTTTTTAGTTTTGTCCACTAAATTAGCATATACTATTTGAGATCTCTCTCTATCAACCCTAAAATTTATTGCTTCCCGATCATACAAATTTATATAGAAACTTTCAAAGAATAATCTTTTTGTTAAGTTCTGTTCACGATGAAGGATTATCGTATTATCAAAATCAAACTGATGTCCTTCATCATATGAGTGGACACTTAGTGCTGTATTAACTCCTCTTTTCATACATGAATTGAAATGTTCTTTTAATCTCACTTTAAGAGGTCTTGAGGTTTGTCCTATATAGATTGTATTTTTGTTTGTTTTTTTACAAGATTCACATAATATCCCATATACTATATTTCTGTTCTCTAACATTACATTTGGGCTCTTATTATTAACTAAACTACTTAGTGGTTTGTTAACTTTATATACAGTATTTAAGTTTTTTTCTCCCAAATATCTTTTTATGATATTTGATATGCCTGGGATATATTTAATCGCACCATCAATAATCATATCCTCTTTTTTAACAACAACGCCAGTGTTCACCCTTGTATTCATAATTATTCTATCTATATACTTAGGAGGGTAGCTATTTTTAATATATTTAGTTTTCATTATTTCTATGTTATCTTCTATATATTCAAATAATGCAGATGAATATATTGAAAATTTATCAGAAATAGATATACCAGACTCAGTAAAAAGAGGTTTAATATTAGGTCCAAAATTTGCATATAATGATAATAAAGAAAAAAACATTTTAACCTTGTTATCTGATGTGGAATTAATTTTAGAAAAAGTTAGGAACATTAAAACCAAAAATATAATGAAAAATAAAATTGTAAACACCATTAATAATCATATGAATACAAAAAAACCCTCCAAGTTAGAAAATGTCATAAAAGCTGACATAAGAAATACAATTAAATTTAAAAATGTTAAAAAGGATGAGATTATTGTTCTTTCTTCGGATAAAAGTAAAAAAATTGTGGTTCATGATTTAGATAGTTATAAAGAGAAAGTTGGTACAATTATCAATGATAAAAAATATCAAATAGTAAAAAAACCAAAAGATCCGGTTAAAAAAATAGAAAAAAACATAAATAGCTTAGTAGAAAAAATGGAGGTAAATAATATGATCACAAAAAATGAAAGTCAATATTTAAGATGTAAAAATTCAAGTCCAGGATATATGTATTTCACATGTAAAGACCATAAACCTGAAAAGAAATTAAGACCAATAATAACATCTAATTCAACACCTAATGAGAATTTGGGGAAATACCTTCAAAAAATATTAAAAAATGTAGTTGACTATAGACATAGAATAAAAAACTCAATGGAGGTGATTGAAAAATTGAAAACCATTGTAGTAAGGGATGATCAAAGAATGTTCAGCCTGGATATTGTCAATTTATTTCCGCAAATTCCGCAACCCCTTATAAAGGATATAATTATAAAAAAATGGGAAATAATAAAAAATTATACGAATATAACAAGGGACACATTTTTGGAAGCCTTCGAATTATGTTTAGAATCAAATATATTTAAACTGAATAATGAATTATATAAACAGGTAGGAGGCACCCCCATAGGTAACCCTATATCTTCCGTATTGGCGGATTTATTGGTAGATTATATACATGTGAATATTATAGAAAAATTTAAACCCAGTATAATATTGTATTATGTAGACGATAGTTTTTGTGTTTTAGAAAATGATAAAATAGATAATATGATTATGGAATTAAATGGTTTTAATGAAAATATAAAATATACATATGAAATTGAAGAAGGAAATGTGATCACATTTTTAGATGTAAAAATAATAAAAGAAAGTTTAGGGAACTTAACAACAAATATATATAAAAAACCAGAAAAATCTCATAGGACTATAAACTATTTCTCTGAACACCCCGAGCACATGAAAAGAAACCTAATTGTAAACGAGATTTATAGAATTAATAAAATTTGCAACCCGGAATATATAGAAGATAACATAGAAATAATGAAAACTAAATATATTAAAAATAGCTACCCTCCTAAGTATATAGATAGAATAATTATGAATACAAGGGTGAACACTGGCGTTGTTGTTAAAAAAGAGGATATGATTATTGATGGTGCGATTAAATATATCCCAGGCATATCAAATATCATAAAAAGATATTTGGGAGAAAAAAACTTAAATACTGTATATAAAGTTAACAAACCACTAAGTAGTTTAGTTAATAATAAGAGCCCAAATGTAATGTTAGAGAACAGAAATATAGTATATGGGATATTATGTGAATCTTGTAAAAAAACAAACAAAAATACAATCTATATAGGACAAACCTCAAGACCTCTTAAAGTGAGATTAAAAGAACATTTCAATTCATGTATGAAAAGAGGAGTTAATACAGCACTAAGTGTCCACTCATATGATGAAGGACATCAGTTTGATTTTGATAATACGATAATCCTTCATCGTGAACAGAACTTAACAAAAAGATTATTCTTTGAAAGTTTCTATATAAATTTGTATGATCGGGAAGCAATAAATTTTAGGGTTGATAGAGAGAGATCTCAAATAGTATATGCTAATTTAGTGGACAAAACTAAAAAACAACTGTATAATAAAAAAATGTTTGAAAAATAAATATTGTAATAGAGTTAAGTTAATATATATATATATGTATGTATTTAGTTAATAAGTTAAATAATGGCTTGTAAAAATGTTTGTAAAGATTGAAAATAATTAGTGTAATAGTTAGAATGGGCCAATAAGTTGAAAATAATGTTTTGAAATTTGAAATAAGCCCGCTAACATAAAATAGTTTGTAAAGTTACCGCAAGAGGTGATAGTGACAGGTTGGTTGAAAGGAAAAGGAAATGATTTAATTCTAAAATAAAATTCGTTGAATGTCTAATGACAATAAAATTTGTTAAAAAAATTTTATTAAAAAGAAAAAATATATACGTACATCTAATAATTAATGGTAAGAAAACAAATGAAAATCATAAAAATCTTGTTTATTAATAGAGAAATTGTATTACAGCTCGATTATAATTTAATGTCAAAAATAGATATAAGCCAACCAACTTGGAATTTTAAAAAAATTATATGTATTCCATATAGAGAATTGAGGATTCTGTTAATGTCTATAAAGGTAATTATAAAAGGATGTAAAAAAATTGATTTATATTGATGAATTTGTAAATGAATTTTAAATATTTGACAAAAAACACATTTATCTCATTAAGGTTGAATATATCTAAAAATGTAAAAAAATATTATCATTTTTAAGGTCCTGACGATGAACAAGCTTCGAAACTGAGAATTGCAATTCAGTCGACCATTAAAGAACATTAAAATAAAAAAATTAAAAAAATCTATCTAAGAATTTTATTAATTTCAATCAAATCACCGACCACCTGTGTAGATGAAGTAACTGCGGCTCAGCTGAGTCTCCGAGAATAGATGTCCTTCATCCCAGAATCAAAAAATTTGTTACTTTTTATTATCACATGGATAATAAATTTTTTGTAAAATTTTTTTTTGATATCTTACCCCTTCCACTCCTCTATTTAAAACGCCCTCGGGGCTTGGAGTAGAGGTAAGAGTGCTAATCTCGGATACCAAACGTCGCGGGTTCGGACCCCAGACAGTCCGATGATTTTATTTAAGCCCATTTGGATACCAAATCAAAATTCTTAAATGGCCTAAGTTGCCGAAAAGACTGTATGAATGTGTGTGTAATTGGAAGTGTGAATGAGAAAAAAGTGTGAATGTTTAAAAAAAAAAAAAATTTAAAACATAAAATGAAACGAAAAACATTCAACTTTTTCTTTAAATACCGGGTTGTTCAACCAGGACTTGCTAAAAATTGATACAATTGCATGAAGGAGGAGGGATGATGAGCTAGGAGGTTGAAATTGTATATTTAAGTTAGGCACCCCCATGGGACGTGACAGGAAGCTTTGAACAAAAACGGTCAAAGAGTACTAGTACTTTACTGATGCACTTTTTCAGTTTTTTTTTTTTTTTTTTTTTTTGATTTTCTCAAAATTGGCTCCAACGATTTTGATTAAAATTCAAAAATTAATTATTTTTTAGATGCTCTTTAAAATGTATATTCTCATTTTGCCATTGAAATCTTCTGAAGACTACTTTACTCTTGTACTCCATAGAAAAGATAGAAGATGGTTGCCTTGGTAACAAAATATAAATATTTTCCCATACTTATAAATTTTACATCTTGAAATTCGAATGTACCGTACTGTCGGAAACTAAATATATGTCGTCACGAAAAATCTGGTGTGGAAAGCACAGAACACAACTTTCGATTACCGAAGGTAAGAGAATGTTGTGTGCTGTGTGCCAGTCACACTAGATTTTTTTATAAAGTCATTTATTTGGTTAAAATGATAAGAAGAAGAAAGCGACTAATTTATAATTTATTTGCTTATTTCCCTCTCATCATACTAATGTTTCGATTCCATTCGGGATCCTCTTTCAAAGCTATTGTACAAAGCAAATGAATCGACCAACATATCAAATTATAAATATTTAATATGCATAGACCGAAAATCTTTATTTTGTACGATGGTGCTGCTACATCTGATTTTTCTCAAATGACGTAGTTTATGATTAAAAATTTTTTAAAAAAAGAAAAACAAATGCTCTCTCCTCTCTTTTATTCATTCTCTTAAAAGTTTTTTTTTTTGTTACGTCATAAACATGTACATTTGAGTACATTTATATTCAAAAAACACACCCCCTTTTGACAACTATTGTTTTTTTTTTCTCACATTCATTAATATTACTTCCCCCCTCCCCCCTCCCCCCTTCTCATCTTTCTGAGACAGGCGGTGGATTCGCTATAGCTTTTAATAATAAAAAAATATAATCTTAATTAAACTAACATCAAATAAGCCATCAATCCAAAATGTCAAAATAAATTTTGATAAGATCATGCTGATGATGATGGGGCGTCTCTGTAATAAAATTAAGATGAGGGGGAATATTCATTTAGATTTTTTGAATATATTCTATAGGTCGATTTGTAGTTTAATTAAATTGAATTGTAGGTTTATAATAATATTGTAACCACAATAAATTTGGATGCCTCTGTGAAAATAAAGAAAAAATTTGATGATTGTCACAGAGCTGACCGAAACTTTGCTTCGAAATAATGTCATGTTTAATGGAGTTATTTATAAATCACAAGCAGGTCTATTCACTAAGCAAAATAACTTTTAACATCTATAAACAGCGTTAATACATTTTAACACTTCCTTGCCTCAAATTGCTATTCTGCAAGCAAAAACTTTAAAACCAAAGAGTTAACATTTAGTCAAATTGGTCAGAGGCCCACATCTTGTGGGTACGTGGATGGCGACCACGAGTCATTAGTGTTAAAAAAATAATGTCATGTCTAGTGGGTGCCTTTAATATTTTAACGCCTAATGCATAAAAATGGCGTCTTTAAGGTTATGAATTTGACAGCAGCTTTGAAATAGAAGAAACACGTTAACGTCGCTGTTAAAACTTCGTTTAGAAAAAAACATTTTTTAACACTAGTGTGTCAGATAGATTTAAAATGACAAATCAAGTTAGTAATGCGCATGTGCGAAAGGTTATCGAAAACATAGCTATCTTCAAATTAATCGTTAACATCTGGTGCTAAAAAAAATAAAAAAACTTGGTTTAGAGAATAGCATTTTTTAACGTTGTTGTTATCACTTTACTTTTTAACACCTAGATGATAAATTTTAACGTTTGTTTTTAGAGAATAAACCTGACGAAGTGTTTTTGCTTTATTTCTTACGAAATAGAGAGAAAATATTGGATTTGTTGAAATTTTGATGGAAATACACGTTTTGAAGTTCCCCGAGTCCAGCAAAAAAGTGTTTTCGTTCAATTTAAAGGATAAAGGAATTCAGCTAGGGGGCTGAAATTTTATATTTTAAGTTAAGCACCTTCCTGAGACATGAAAACAAACTTTTAAATAAAATCCGTCAAAATGTACTAGTACTTTACTGATGTACTTTTTTCAGTTTTCTCGTTTTGCCCCAACGCTTTTGATTAAAATTCAGAAATAAATTATTTTTTTAGATGCTCTTTAAAATGTATATTCTTTGAAATCTTCTGAAGCACACTTTACTCTTGTACTTCATAGGAAACACCAGATTTTTTTTATTCCCCCACCCGTTTTTATTTCATTCCCTATCCCCTCAAGTCACTCGACTCCCCCCCCACCCCTCTTTTTTAAAAATTCAAGATAGCAAGTCAATAGATATCAATAAATCTAATCTCGTCAATAATTTATCTGTCTAAACGCAAGAAGAGTTTGGCGCTGGTCAGCCGGGCTAGCCTTCATCAACTTCAACTTGGCAAATGGCCTTAATCGAAAAATACTACGGCCCTAAAAATCCAAATAAATTTCACTTATACCCTGGCGGTAATAATTCACTCAGTGAGGGTGAATTAAATGAATGAATCACAGTTGAAGAGTTTTAATAATATTATTTCATTATAAGTCACTGCACCCCAACAAAAAAAAAAAAAAAATGATATATTAATACAATATATCATTGAATTATAGAGAGATAAAATAAAAAAAAAAGTTACAGTTGCGAATTATTAATTGACAGAGAGATCCTCCCCATTTTTTTTTAGGGTAGAATTTCCTTTTTTTTTTTTTTTTTTTTTTTGCTATTTTGTTCGTGTTATTTGTTAAAGAACAAGGATCATTTGATTCACTCTGGCTGTTATTTATTTCTTTTTCTCTCTCTCTCTATAAGAGCCTCTCTTTCACACTTAATCAATTCATTCTCATGTTTCGAGATTGATTTTTGAAGATCAAGTGTTTGTGATTAGCAACAGAGAGAAAGCGCAAAAAAAAAAAAAAAAAAAAGGTAAATTAGGTGAAAGATTATGAGCAGACACGTTTTTTGATATAAAAAAAAACATATTGAGAGGAAACTTAAAATTAATTATTAAATGAATAGATTAAAAAAAAGAAACAAGGAGAAGGCAGAGAATTTTATTTTCAACAAAAGACGAGTATTTTGATGCAACAATTCGTAGAACTATTTTATTCACCATCGTGCATTTAGTCACAACAGTTGTTTTTTCTTGTCTCTTCTCTTCTCAGTTATTCGTGCCAGGGACCGACACGTTGTGATCGCTCTAGAGAGTGACTTTCTTGGGGATGATACAAGGGCGGTTCCCGTTTTCTTCCACAGAGGGAGGTGCATCAGTAATATGGATAGAATTAATCTAAACTGCACACAGATTCCAGGTTTAGGTAGATGAATTTTGCAATTTAAAATAAGGAAAAACAAAATTTATCTTATTCTTTATTAAAATTTATCGGCCAATAAAGATATCGGCCTTAATAAAGAATAAGAGAAATTTTGTTTTTAAATATTGCAGCATTGTTGCATAAATATTGCGACTCTTGCATAAATTGCCAATTAATATTGCAGGAATATTGCATCAATATTGCAACTCTTGCAAAATATTGGCAATATTGTTGCAATATTCCTATGTCCGCCTTTTTGCAACATTGCAGAAATATTGCATCAATGTTGCAGAAATATTGTCAATATTGCTGCAACATTCCAGCAATATTTTGTGCTCTGTGGGTAATCGCCTCTACCAAATCCAAAATCCACCCCCCCCCCCCTCCCAACAAAAAAAAAAAAAAAACTATTCGACGCTCTAATTAGCAAAGTGCCTTCTTGTTTGTTTTACCATTGGAGCACGGTCTTAACTCAATTTGGATCATAATTGCGCTTAGTTCCTTTATGGATAACACCCTCCATGTATAATTCGCAATTATGTATTTTTTAGCCTTTTTTTTAAATATTGTAATAAAAAAAATTGTCCTTCTCCAAGTCAACGTGTGTATTTTATCCTCTAAGGGCTGGATACAAGGGCCCACATGATTATTGATCCCAGGAGGTGGGTCAGGGCCTTATTGTCAACCCTTAGAATTTTTAGTCTGTTTGATCTTACTGCCCTTTGGAATCACACGCCACGCTTCCCCATTTTAAGAATGAGCTATTGATAGAGGTGTAAGCCCTTGTTAGCTTTCTCTAAATATAAAATATTTTTAACCATGATTTGCTTAAAATTTGGAGCTCTTTTGGGGGTACCCTGGATTGATTTCAATGTTCAACATGAAAAGCTTGTATTCTGGGCGATTATTGGGACACCCCCGATTTGCTAGCCACGTTTGGTTTCAGAGTGTCGAGCTCCCTTTATCATGTCAGAAGAGCAAAGTCCCCCATATTCAGAATAATATACTAGAAGGGAGGCCTTCTCATAAATACTGTACATATACTAATTATTTATTTTGTATTGTTTGTTCGTTGGTTTTGTTTCATTTTATTTTGTTTAGTTATTATTTTTATTTAATTTCTTGTTCTTCTCTCTCCCGTATTGCTCCTTTTGAAATTTTAACCCTTTAATGGAATTATTCTGTAGGGTGAATGTAAATTGTCATTAAATAATAAATTTATATCAACTGCCAGGCCAGTATCGAAAAGTGAAATTAATGTCACTTCAGAGGAATAAAAACTGGTTTTAATTAATTTGCATGCCGCCCTTCGTCTACTAAATAATCATCTCCACTTTTTTTTTTATATTAAATTTTTTAATTAAACGAGGAAATATTAAACTAAAATAATCAACTAAAAAATTTACTTTTAATTATTACGTATTATGATCATTTTTGTTTTTGTAGTAAATGAAAAACAAAAAATAAAAGTTTATTAAATGTCTATAATCTCCTAACAAATTCCGTTTTTTACTATTTCTCTCATTCATCGTAGATTTTTTTTTTGTCTTTTCGCTATCTGAGATTAGATAAACTTTAAATGAAACAAATTTTTTTTCGAGGGGTTCCTATGATCCGAGAGGTAATCCCTCCTCCAAAATGAATAAATTTTAATTGATATTAAATATTTTTTAGCAGCCAGGAGATTAAATAAAAAAAAAAAACTTTTATTTGTTAGTTGTTTACCTTTCAGTCGCTAATAATAATAATAATAATAATAATATTTATTTATGTCCTCCAAAATACATTTGTAATATTTA
>JAKCPI010009156.1:0-16781 GCA_023213315.1 Euborellia annulipes
GGGTGAAATTAGGATCACAAACCTTGTTTATTTATTTTTTAGAAATTTTTAAATTTTTTGTTTAAAGAATTAATTAGCTTTAGTTAATTTTTTCAAGTTTCTGCCTCTTGTGCTAGGGTTCATCCCGTTTCTTGCGATTCAAAAATGTATTTATTTTTCATAGCCTGGTCTTTTTTTAAACAAATAATTTTCATACACCAAATAATCATCTTTAAACAAAATTAAGATAATTTTTTGCGTTAACGTTGGATAGTAAATTCTGATTGCTTCCCATGTCAACAAATTATTCTTAGGAACTGTGAAATAAATTATGCATTTCGTTCTTAGCTAATTTTTAAAATAAATATTTAAAAAGTAAATCAAGTCCATTGCTTGTTTTAAAAATTAGATTTGATAAATCAAAACAAATTTAAAGCTGAACTGCGAAATGGGAGTTGGAAATATATTTAGAGACAGATATATAAAAATGTCCCGAAAATAAATTATTTAAGGTTGTTCGGTTAGCACCCCGTAAGTCATAATAGAATCTAAATTTTTTTTAATAAAATTACAATTTTTTTAATTCCCGATGAATCTAAAACCCTGGGCCAGAGGGAGAGTTCTTGCCTCTTGTGCTAGGGGTCAGGAAATCTCGTCTCTTGCGACAAAATTGAAATAAATAGGGAGGGAATTTAAATAAATTTAAATAATCTGCGATACCAAAAAATAATTTAAATACATTTCACTCGTATATATTTAATCGAGTCCAAAATTTATTTTAAATTTTAATTAAACTAATTAAAAACATATCGGATTAATAAATCTTTCACTTTTAATGATTTATTATGATATTTTATTAAATGACGCGACATCCCGCTCGTCGCCTCCCACGGGACTTGTTACCCGACAACATTAGGACAATTCTACTAATTAATTAATAGGAAATTCAACAAGTGAATTTGCGCCCCCTCCTAATCTGATCTAAATTCACATTAAATATGTTATGGTTTAATGGTGATGTCTGACTGCTCTTGCAGGTGCACATCCAGAATGCCACCCTGGCAGGTGGGGTTGCCATCGGAACCGGGTGTAATCTTGTTAGGGATCCTTATGCAGTTGCCATCATCGGTGCCATTGCTGGTCTTTTATCTACTATTGGCTACAGATATATTCAGGTTGGAATTTATTTTATACGAGGAATGAAATCCAGATTCATTCCATGATTTTTTTTTTTCATTAAAATATGTTGCTGAGTTTGAAACTTTCTCAGATGGATTGATGATATGAATAGAATAAATTATATCTTCCCAAATAGGAATTATCCTTAGAATATATTAGATTAGCAATAAAGTCCCGAGTGGAAATAGAATCTTGATTAACATGTTGCCTTGAAATTGATGAGATTACAACAAAACTAATTTTGAAAACAAATTTTTATAATTTTTTTTTTTTTAATTACAATATTTTATTAGGCCTATTTCCCCTAGACTTTCTCGTATACTCTACTAATGTGTGATTACACTAAAATTGTAAAAATAAAATTCGTCTTCAATATTTTGATTATTCTCGACGACAAATGAAACTTCATTTGTTTATATTTACACCGGCGACAAACCCCGCCGAAGACCCTAGACTCCCTTGCTCGTCTTGGGCGAGCAAATACATCAAATTTATTCTTGCTCACTATTTGGCAATTTTGCAATTGCTCGCAAAATTTTAAAGTTTTAAAGTTTTCTTTCTCCGACTCTGGTCAATCAGCGAGAGAGCAGCTTACGCCATACACCGGAAGTGAATGGCTAGCGCTTTATACTGTGTAAGCTATTTATTGACACTTGGATCTTTTCTTTTTTTACTTTCTCTTACCTATATGTATATGTTAATTTACATATACAGTATATAGAGAGAAAGTATTGGTTTCATGTCAAAAATTCGATGTCGAGATTTTGATGGATCTTCACGTTTTGAGGTCCCCTGAATCCAAAAAAGTGGTTTTCGCGACATGGTCTGTCTGTGTGTCTGTGTGTGTGTGTGTGTGTTCAATTTTAAGCATGAAGGAATTGAGCTACGAGGTTGAAATTTTATATATAAGTTAAACACCCTCCGGGACCGGAAAAATAAGCTTTTAAACAAAATTGGCTAAAAACTACTAGTACTTTTCTGATTTGCTTTTTCAGTTTTTTTCGATTTTCTAAAAATTCGATCCAACGATTTTGTTTAAAATTCATAAATCAAATGTTTTTTAGATGCTCTTTGAAATCTATATTCTCATTTTGCCCTTGAAATCTTTTTGAAGCACACTTTACTCTTGTACTTCATCAGTGGCGTAGCGAGGGGGGGGGGGCAAGGGGGGTCATGATGCCCCCGGGCGCCGCTCACAAAGGGGCGCCAAATGGTCCGCAAAACAAAAAAAATTGCTGGATAATTTTTATTTTTATTATAATTGATTTCTGGAAAATATATTTTAAATTTAGTGCCAGTGTAATATAATAATTCTCGCCGAAAAAAAGTCGGCGAAAAAAGTCGCCGAAAAAAAGCGCACCGAAAATTTTCTAGCCGAAAGCAAAATCTCGACGAAAAAAAAAATCGCCGAAAAAAAATGGCCGAAAACCCGAAAAGTTCCAAAATAAAATATTTTTAAAAATCTGGTGTGACTGTCGAACAGCAGAAAACTTTCTCTTACCAAAGGTACTGTTCTGTACTTGTCACACCAGATTTTTTGTGTCGTCATACGTATATAAAGCGTCGATATATTAGACCAGAGTTTTCCAAACTGTGAGGCGCGCCTCCCCAGGGAGGCGCGGGCTAGTCTAAGGGGAGGCGCGAATATTGGCCACCAAGATCAATTTTCCAAATGATTGCTAGTTTTATAAATAAAATAATTAAATTTAGAAGATTCTGGGATGTAGGTTTTCCTTAATTAAAAAATATGAATAAATAAAAAAAATATTTTTATATAAATTTATATTTTTTAGTATTAAAAATTTTTGTTTTTGTATTATTTTATTAAATGTGTGGGGTAGGGGGGCGTCATACGATTAAATATTTTTAAAGGAGGCGTTGTAACAAAGTTTGGAAACCACTGGCCTAAAGTAAGACTCATTCTAGAAAATTATCCTATGTGTAAAACCCAAAGGCGTATTCAGGGATGTTTCAAGCTCTCCGAAGGCGATAACATTGTTAATTATTTTATTTATTACGATTGGATTTCAAATGGCTTAAATAAGAATGCCTGGACCCCAACATATAAATAATCTTTTTTTTTTCATCTGCCCGTCTAGCCAACTGCCATTGGGCTAAAATTTTTACAAAATATACATATCGTCGCTTGCATCACGTAGTGACGTATCTCAAAAAATTAAAAATTGAGATACACGGGTATGGCCGTGTCCTGGCGTTCTTTACATTATCACAAAGTGACGAATCTGTATTTCCATGTTTTTTCGTATTATTTAGGATTTTTGGTTTTGCGTATCTATACATTTAATATAACAACACGAACTATAAAAAGCTCTCCTGAAAAATGATAGAAATTGAGATACGCCACTACGTGTTGCAGGCGACGACGATATATCAAAATAATATAAAAAACAATATTAATAATATATATATTATTAATAACGGTTATCGTAAAAAGTCTTATAAGGCCTAAGTTGCCGAAAAGACTGTGTGAAAAAAAAAAAATGGATTAGGGGTTGAAAAATTGAAAAAAATGTTTTTTAAATTTTTTTTTAGCTAAATCGAAGCCAAATAAATATTAAACATTCAAAAAATAGCGTTGATTATTATTTTATAATATTAAGGGATGAGATGAAGGGTTGATTATTTAAGAAAGGCCTTGGAATATTCCAAATCACTTGTTGACATTCTTTTTTATCTCTAAATATAGTTAGATTAGAGCAAAAGGTATTTTTTTACTTTTAATAAAAAGGGAATTGTTATTTTCATCTATTTATTCCTATAATAAGAGAGAAGAGACAAGTTTATCTCGTTCAGTCAAGAGCGTGGCCTGCTGGCAGGCGCTGCTATCTTTTTTGTGTTTAAAGTGAATCAAAGTGAATAATTGATATAGTGCAACCCACCCTGACCTCACCGTCAGCCAACACACCCTCTTGAGAGTCTTATTAAAGGTAATTATTATACATTTTATCGATGAAAAAAAAATGATAGAAACAAATAATTTGACTGCGAAAAACGATTCTTTTGAATATGAAATTAAATATTTTGTATTTCACTAAGGGTAGAGGGAGAATATAAGATGTTGAAAGGGGGAGGGGGAGTGTAGGTGTCATTGAAAACAAAATTAGTTTTTTATTTTTTATTTTTTTTTTAAATACACTTTTTTCTCATTCACACTCAACACTCACACAAACATTCTTTCTCTTTCTATGTGGCCTATATTTTTGTAAATCAAATTTCCTTATTATACTTTTACACAGGAGTGGGTGGATTAAGGATTGAAAATTAAAATAAAATAATTTCAAATTAAAATTAAAATAATTATTTATAAATGTATTCAAATTATTTCGCGGTGAAGGCTCGCATTTCCTTAAGGGGGGGGGGGGGGGGCTATGAAGGCATTAACCAGGGGGGGTTAATGCCCCATCCCCTATAATGCACAAAGATATTAATGTTTTTTAATACTTTTACTAAAAAATAAGTGCATTCCGTTTGAGTTAAAAAAAAAATTAAATTATATTCAATATTTAGCAAATAGTATAGTAGGCTAGAAACATTTTAATGTCATTCTAAAATTTCGTATTACTGGGGCGGAATTAATTTTTGAAGATTTCGAAACTCTCATAAACAGATAATATTAACACTTGGTAACTTAGGAACTCATCGAATCCCTTGCAGAATTTTGTAGGGATTTTTTTCATTAGGTAGAAAAGTAAGAAATGATTAGTCCACTTAGAATTTTCCTGGGGTGAGTTATCGCATCTTTTTGTATATAGAACTAATCTCAATTCGGATTTGAATTTTTACTTTCTCTTACCCATATGTATAAGTTAATATACATATATATAGAGAGAAAGTTCGATGTCGAGATTTTGATGGATATACACGTTCTGAGATCCCTTGAATCCAAAAAAGTGGTTTTCACGACATGGTCTGTCTGTGTGTCTGTTTGGGTTCAATTTAAAACATGAAGGAATTGAACTAGGAGGTTGAAATTTTATATTTAAATTAAACACCCCCTAGGGGGTGAAAATAAGATTTGAGAAAAATATTTTTCTTCAGGAATGAAAGAAGAAAACGCAACCAGAATGTTTTCTTTAAAAATATATTTTAACAGCTGACATTTCGGCTTTGGTCAAAGCCATCCTCTGAGCTGTTAGTGGTCATGCGAGGATGGCTTTTACCAAGGCCGAAAAGTAAGCTGTTAAAATATACTATTTTTAAAGAAAAAATTCTGGTTGCGTTTTCTTCTAACTTGCAATCCTAATACAAATTCCACCAGCCATAAAATACCCTTACACCAGCGTTTTCCAAACTGTGAGGCTCACCTCCCTAGGGAGACGCGGTCTAGTCTAAGGAGAGGCGCGAATATTGGCCCCCAGAACCAAATTTCCCAATTTCCAAATGATTGCTAGTTTTAATATAAATATGAATAAATAAAATATTTTAAAAATGGGGGGGGCGTCATAAGATTAATTATTTTTAAGGGAGGCGTGGTAACATAAAGTTTGGAAACCACTGTATTAGACGATGTTTTGAAATTTATAAATATGGGAAAATATCTATTTATATTCCTGGCTTCAATCTTTCTTATGAACTAAAAGGGTTAAGTGGTCTTCATAAGATTTCAAAAGCAAAATGAGAATATACATTTTAAGGAACATCTAAAAAATAATTGATTTTTGAATTTTAATCAAAATCTTTGGAACGAATTTTGAGAAAATCGAAAAAAACTGAAAAAGTACATCGAAATTCTTTGGCCGATTTTAATTAAAAGCTTATTTTACGCCCTAGGGCGGCGCCTAACTTAAATATAAAATTTCATCTTCCTAGCTCAATTCCTTCATGCTTAAAATTGAAAACATACACACACAGAATATTTTTGATTTTTGAAGCGGGTCGTAATAGATTTATTTATTTATTTATTTATATTTCGGCCTTTTTAAATGCATAATTTGAGGTTTTATTAGTACTTTTTTTTTTAATAAAAAAAAAAACACTCACACTTTTTTCTCATTCCTACTCATACTCACACACACATGCAACACAGTCGTTTCGGCAACTTAGGCCATATAAGACTTTGACGATAACGGTTATATTAATTAATATTATATATATTTGGGGTCCAGGGATTCTTATTTAAGCCATTTGGTATCCAAATGGCTTAGATAAATTCATCGAACTGCCAGGGGTCCTAACCCCTGACCCTTGGTTTAGAAGGCCAGCACTCTAGCCACTAGACCAAGCCCGAGGGCCCGAGCCCTGCTTATAAATTTCATTTCATCTTCTAATATATCGGCGGAAACTATATATACGTATGTCGACACAAAAAATCTGGTGGGACAGTCACACCAGATTTTTAAAAATATTTTATTTTGGAACTTTCCGGATTTTTCGGCGAGTTTGTTTTAGGCGAGATTTTGCTTTGGGCGAGAAAATTTTCGGCGCGTTATACCGCCCCCATAATAATTTTGTATATTCTACATATAATATTATATGGTTTTCGAATGGGGGGGGGGCGCTTAAAAGGTATTGTGCCCCGGGCGCGCGTTAAGCTCACTACGCCACTGTACTTCATAGGAAAGATAGAAATGGTTGCCCTGGTAAAAAAAGATAAATATTTTTTATACTTATAAATTTTACATCTTGAATTCAAATTTACCGTATTGACGGAAACTAAATATATCTCGACTCAAAAAATCCGGTGTGGCAAGCCCAGAACACAACTTTCGATTACCGAAGGTAAGAGAAAGTTGTGTGCTGTCGACCAGTCACACCAGATTTTTTATGTCGAGATATTATATATTTCTTAGTTGAAGGTGGAACAATAATTACGTTGATTTTTAATTGCAACTTTTTTTGGTCAAATGCAAGTAAATGTTCAAGAGAAGGACCTCCCCCCCCTTGACCGCATCCTTGGTTACATGGCTTATAGCTAGTTTTATTTATTTAAGATTTATGATGACGTTCACGGATTATAAGTTAGTTTATTAATCCCTACCAGTGTATATTGATCTCTATATAATTTTAGCCTAACCACATGACAACAGGCTTGTTCTTTAAAGGTGATTTAACTTACGTAGTTATAATTCTAATCATTTTCCACCTAACTTATTTTATACAATGGCCGAATTTAGAATTTTTTTATTTCACTAAATTATACAATTAAAACGGAAATGAAATTCATTTCAAATTTAAAAAGGAAATGATCGACTGAAGGAGTCTCCAAAATACGGCTTGTGGACTATATCGGCTTCAAGCTTTACGTAAGCAAATATTTGGTGGCTTTGTCCTTGCCAGCAAATCTCAAAATTCCTTGCTTACGTAAAAATTTCATATTTTCCTGTTCGTTCTGTTTTTTTAGGAAGCAACGGCCTTTTTTCGTTTAAAATCAACTGACTAACCCTCACATCCACTCTTTTATTGTCAGAATGGGATACCCTCTCTTTAGGCTGGTTGCTTATCTAATAGCCTACTTAAATAGAGGAAGATGAGCAGAAGCAGCCAAAATTAAATAAAAGTAGTAGAAAAATAAAAGGCCGAGCAGCTATGTTTATTTATTTATTTATTTATTTACTTCTCAAACTCCCAACAGGATTTCCCAGTTACAGGGAGAGTACATTATCGCACAAAAGAAAACAAAAATCTGGTGTGACTGGCGCACAGCACACAACTTTCTCTTACCCTTCGGTAAGAGAAAGTTGTGCACCGTGCTGGTCACACCAGATTTTTTGTGTCGAGATATATTTAGTTTCCCATAGCACCTTAGTTTCAAACTTGCATTTTAAATGTTGACTGCTTGAAATAAACTATGGTTATTTTTCAAAATTTTAATCTCATATTTGGACATTTTATACACAATATAGAATCGTAAATAAATACAAAATTTCATAAGAATTGGAAAAAAAAATTTTAAATGCCTAAAAGTTCCAAAGGGGACCCCCTTTTGAATCGAAATTAACATACAAATCCCTATAGGAAATTAACATTAGGCCTATGAGAGAAGGCGGAGAGACAGGCGATAATGTTTGCAAGTGAGAGAGAGAGAGAGAGAGAGAGAGTGATATATGTTTTCCTGGAAACAATTAAAGACAGAAATAAAATTAAAAAAAAATGGGAATTTAAATAATAATTGATTTTTAATCTAATAAAAAGAAAAAGATTTAAATTCCGTTTCCATGGGAACCATTACTATCTTTCCTATGAAGAACAAGAGTAGAGTGGTCTTCAGAAGATTTCAACGGCAAAATGAGAATATACATTTTAAAGAGCATCTAAAAAATAGTTGATTTATGAATTTTAAAAAAATCCTTGGAGGGAATTTTGAGAAAATCGAAAAAAACTGAAAAAGTACATCAGTAAAGTACTAGTACTTTTTGGCCGATTTTGTTCAAAAGCTTATTTTGAGCGTGTGGAAGGTACCTAAGTTAAATATAAAATTTCAATCCGGTAGCTCAATTCCTTCATGCTAAAAATCTGTCCACACACACAGACACACACACACACATACAGACATACATACACACAGACCAATTTGCGGGACCCACTTTTTTGGACTCAGGGGACCTCAAAACATGTATATCCATCAAAATCTCGACATCGAATTTTTGACATGATCGCAATACTTTCTCTCCTATATATTTCATATATAGGCTAAGAGAAAGTAAAAATAATTATATGAAGTTAAAAAATACAGCTCAAAATAAATTAATTATAAATAAGGAATAAATAAATACCCATACCCCATTAAAGAACCCACAGCAACGTTTCGGTCGACTATGCAACCATCTTCTACAATGGGATCTGGCTACAATGGAGTTTATAAAAAAAAACAACAACATCAAGAGGTTGTATAAATAAAATTTCAAGACAAAAATAAATTATCATTGCCTAGAGTTCAGTCAATAGAAAAACCTCTTCTTTGACAGACATTTCATAAAATTCATTACGATCTATCAGATATAATGCATTCAACGTTAATGGTAGCCATGAAGATGGTCGCATAGTCGACCGAAACGTCGCTGTGGGTTCATAGCTGCTCGGGATTTTATTTTTCAACTACATATTGATTCATCTATTCACCTCGCTAACATAGAAAATTAAAAAGCCTCCGATTATTCACAAACCAGCGAGTAAACTTTATTCTCCCATCATCAGTCTTTTATGAATTGTGCCCATTTGACTACTCCGTAATATACACAATTTAAAAGACAGATGATGAGAGTTTTCCCAAAACGGCTCGCTGGATTGTGAATAATTTGAAGCTTTTTAATTTTGGCTGCTCATGCTCATTTTTACTTAAACCAAATAGCATGCTTGATACTTAGATATTTTCTATTACTAATTCAGGCACTATCTTTTTTGTTTTTTTCCTTTTCTTTATTTAATAGAAATTTTGCTTGTTTTCGACAGCCACATCTGGCCTCCCATGTCAATCTCCACGACACTTGTGGTGTGCACAACCTTCACGGTATGCCAGGCGTTCTTGCCGGATTAGTTGGTGTCTTCGCTGCTCTTTGGCCGGCAACGGTAGCTTCAGGAGTTGCCTCTGCTGCTGAACAAGCTCTGCTATTCCCAGCTAGAGCTCCTCCTTATAACTCCACACAGCTCACTCAACTCAGGGTATGCATTGGAACTTTTTGAATTTCTTTAATTAATTAAGTTTTATATTTTAATTCACACTTATTTTAGGGAATTGTGCCCTCTCTGGAGCCCGGGGACGCAAGGAGTGCTGGGGAACAGGCAGCTTTCCAATTAGCCGCCCTAGCTAGTACTTGGGTTATTGCGGTCTCTGCTGGAGCTTTAACAGGTATTTATTTATATAGAGCCATTTCTAAAATAGATAATTAGGTAAAATCCCCCTGACAAACTTAATCTGGTTTAGTCAATAGATTTTTTTATATTTTAGGGACATTTAGCAAATTATATTCTAAAAATCTGGTGTGACTGGCGCACAGCACACAACTTTCTCTTACCTTCGGTAATCGAAAGTTGTGTACTGTGCTTGTCACACCAGATTTTTTGTGTCGACATGTATTTAGTTCTCGGCAGTAGGAAATATTTGAATTCAGATGTAAAATTTATAAGTATGGGAAAATATTTATATTTTGTTACCATGGCAACCATTTCTCCTATCTTTCCTATGAAGCACAAGAGTAAAGTGTGCTTCAAACAATTTTGAGGGCAAAACGAGAATATACATTTGAAAGAACATCTAAAAAATAATTGATTTTTGAATTTTAATCAAAATCGTTAGAGCGAATTTTGAGAAAATCGAAAAAAACTGAAAAACTACATCAGTAAAGTACTAGTACTATTTGGCCGATTTTGATTAAAAGCTTATTTTGTCGGTCCCGGGGGGTGTTTAACTTAAATATAAAATTTCAGCCTCATAGCTCAATTCCTTCATGCTTAAAATTGAACACAGACACACAGACAGACACACAGACAGACACACAGACACACAGACAGACAGACCATGTCGCGAAAACCACTTTTTTGGATTCAGGGGACCTCAAAACGTGAAGATCCATCAAAAGCTCGACATCGAATTTTTGACATGAATCCAATACTTTCTCTCTATATATATATTACATATATACATAGGTAAGAGAAAGTAATAAATAGTAATTTAATATTATATGTTACCGTGCAATTTCATGCAATTAACTATATACTAATTGTAAATTATTATAATCTTTGACGTAGCCAGGCGTTATTTTGGTGTTTCAAAACTTCCCCCTCCATGGATTCTAAACCAAGACTAGATATTTTAGGACAGGGGTTAGCAACCATTTAAGTATAAGTAATGGACTAAATTGAACATAAATATTTTCGGGCCGGCTGCACATTATCAATAGTCATAATTTAATAGTTTTTTACTTTTTACATTTGTATTCAAAACTAAGAATATTTTGCAAATTTTGATTAGTGCGTTCTGTATTTTGACTTAACAATATTCATACGTGAAAAGATTTGTTCATATAAATATGGGCTTGCAAAGATGCAAATTGCAACTTTGCAAATATTTTAATTAATTTTCGGATAAAATGATAATCAATTTGTTTCCTTAAAAATTATTTTTATAAACTTTATTTGCTTGCAAACCAATAAGTTTCAATTGTTAATATTCGAGGGCCTTCGATATATCAAACTTAATGGAATTTTCAAATATTTGTTTGTAAGTTTTCATTCCAAAATTTGGAAAGCGATTACGAAAATTTTCATCCAAGTTTTAGTCCTTGGCGGGCCGAATCCAAACAAACTATGGGCCGCAGTTTGCCGACCCCTGTTTTAGGATATAAGCGAAGTATTGTATAAGATGGAAGATGGAGGAAAATAAAAATCAACCTCCCTCTCACCTCTCTCAATGCTTCAATTTTATTGCAAATATTTCGATCACTTTACATTTTCATATATGAACTGATGATAGCCTCTGTATTGGGACCGAAATATTTGCAATAAAAGTAAAATATTTTTCTAATTTTTTAAAATATTTTGTTTAAAAAATTTCTTCAAAAAACAAAAGTTAGGCCTATATTAAAATATTTTTTTTAATATATATTTCCTTTTTTACCCTAGAGACAATTTGACAAATTACGGGGGTGGAATGCCCTCCAGTGGCGTAGCGAGCTTAACTCGCGCCCGGGGCACATTACCTTTTAGCGCCCCCCCCCCATTCGAAAACCATATAATATTATATGTAAAATATACAAAATATATTTTCCAGAAATCAATAAAAATAAAAATTACCCAGCAATTTTTTGTTTTGCGGACCATTTGGCGCCCCTTTGCCCGGGGCATGATGCCCCCCCCTCCCTCCCCCCTCACTACGCCAATGGATGCCCCTGCTCTCTTCTCTTATATACGCCTCTCGCGCAAACCATTATACGGTATTCTTCTCACTACGCCTATGATTATAATTATTATTTAAATAAAAGTCACTGTTTTTATAAAACGCAAGTTAGGATGAAATATTTATTAATCGAGCGTAGTACCAAATGAAAAAATGCAGCTATAATTTATTTTATTTGTACAGCTGATGTTTCGGTTTTATGTCGGAACCATCTTCAGAGCTGACAAAAAGTCTTTATAAAAGTGTTATAGTGGATTTTATACATTTTTACAACCTTCCTGTTATATAATGTGTACAAATAAAATAAATATATAAAGAAAAAAAAATATAGCTTCATTTTCTCATTTGGTACTACCCTTGATTAAGCTATTTATTTTTATTCTTTCAATTTTATTAAAATTGATTAACATTTCCCCCTCTAAGCTTTCACAAATCATCTGAACGATTTATGTTGAAAACTATACTTTGGGCTCTGGCGCTTTATCACAAATTTATTCCATATCTTTCTTTTCCGCATCACTGCCTAGCTACCCCTTCTATTTCTTAACATTTCAGCCCTTTTGACCAAACTCTTTAGTCTCCATTCTTTTCCCCTCTCGAGGTAGAAAATTTTACGAAGGAAAAAAAAAAGATGACAATGCTTTCTCAATTTATCTAATTTTTTTTTTTAAGGAAGAATTTTTTTTTCCTTTAAGGTGCGCGTCTCGGGGTGGTAATTTTGGGAGATTCCAGCGGCCACAATTTTGAAGCTAGCGACCTCAATTTTTTTTTAAATTAAAGCTATTTAAAATATCTACAACTTATAGAAGCCCTTTTTTTGATTTTCGAAAAAATATAATTTTTTTTTTAGATTAATCGCATTAAATAAAAGATATTTTTAAAAAATTCGCTCTATATCTTATAGATAATTAAATTAGTAATCATTGTGTTAAAAAATAATTAATTTTTTACCCTTAATTAATTAGCTGGAATCTTTCAAATGAAATGGAATAAATCCCTTGTTTTCCTATGGGAAAAACTATCGCCATCTCTTGCCGCCTAGAGTAACTCGGCACTGAATCGTCTTCTAACGGCTTTTCGAGACGCGCACCTTAAAAATTGTATCGCCGATAATGATTCTCTTTCTCTTTTTTTAAATAATAGGTGGACTTTTACGACGTTTAGAATATGTTAGTCCAAAAGAAATTGACGATGATTCGGAATTTTTCGAAGATAGTCTTTATTGGGGAGTTCCTGATCCAGTACAAGAAGGAGTTCATACAATCAGACCCCAAGCTATTTCTAACGCAACCCTAGCTACACTTTACTAACATCTTTCTTTTCTTCTTCTTCTTCTTCTTCTTCCTCTCGTGAGAACTAACAAAGTTTATTTTGCTTGAAATTTATTTTATTTGTTACAAATATTACATATTTTCAGGATTCATAATAAAAATCTTGGATCCGAAAAAGAGTGAGAAATCGTTTTTTTCGGATGAAGAAAATTGGGAGATACCGCCAAACGAAATTACGAAGAAGTCTTCGGTGTCAGTGCCAGTGGCTGGTTTGGACCAATCCAAAGATCTGGATTTAATCAACGCTGCTTGTTATGATAATCCTTTGCAGATTATTGACACTCCATCTGAAGTTAATAGCAAAGATGAACAGTGATTTTATCTTAACTCTCTTTTTACTGCAACTCTTGATAAAATTAAATCATAAATATTTTATAAAGAAAAATAATAAATTACCTCGCACCTGTTGAATATTTGTTATTGACAGGTGTCTCCTTTTTTCTCCTAGCCGATCACTTCATTTTTTAGGCCGATTAGGGTGCGTAAGTTATGAATAAATTCCTTGCCCTTTTTTTTTTTTACAAAATTTATCAACGAAATTTTTTTCATTACAAAATTTTTTTTTTTCCTCTTTTTAGAATTGAATTTTTCTTCAAATATTTACCCCTGGATGGCTGGCCGAGAGAGAGTTGTGGGGCACCAAGGATCACTTGGCTTAATCGGGATATAACTGAGCTTTGCCTGTCAGAGATTTTTGTGATGGTCTGCAGGAGTTGCAGAAAGAAAATTACCCCTGCCGATCCCGAATCAAAGGTTAATCAACAGTTTTTTATTTTTCGTTTCGTGGCATTGCATATTATCTTTTCTGAAAGAGATGCCTACTAGTTCGGCAACCAAATTGACTCACCACTATATATGTGTGTATCTGTGTGACTTACCTCACTGTGGCTCTTTTATTATACGCCCTTTGGAACAATAGATAGCATAGTCTATTTATATCAATTAAATTTGAGTAAGATTTAAAAATTTTCAAATAAGTTGATTTTTCTAAATAAGATGATATTAATTAAAAAAGATTTATTTGGTATAAAAAGGTTATGCTATCTTTTGGCTTATGGCTTTTAATAAATGACCCAAACAAAATCCAACGTCAGGTAAGTTAACACAGGCACTGCATAGTGGTGAGTCAATTTGGTTGCCTAACTACTAGGCATCTCTTTAGGAAACGAGGGTTTGCAATTGTTTTTGGTTGAACCGCATGCTATACGATATAGCAGCTAAATTTTTTTTGTGAATATGAAGTCTTACCAGGGTAAAGTTCCACTCTCCCTCCCCTTCCGAAATGAAATCCTAGGTGTAAGGGCCGGTTATTCACTTCTAATTAACTTGCTATCCTCAGATATGCTATGACTTTTGCTTCTTTTCTCATTTAGTTAAACTAATCATATAATTAAATAATAGCCCAGTTCGTAGTCAACTAACTAAGACCCAAAGTAAGGCTTAGAAATTAGATAGCCCAGTTCGTAGTCAACTAACTAAGACCCAAAGTAAGGCTTAGAAATTAGAAATACAAACTTCTTTTTGGAGATTTTTAAATTTTTGTTAAAAAATTAACTCCCTTTAAATAATTATTTTAATTTTTATTAATTTATTTTAATTAATTTTAATTTTTAATAATGGCTTTATTAAGTTGCAAACTTCACAAAACTTTCCATATACCTCAGATAGCTAATGTGAAAGAACCAGCGGCGTAACTAGCCTTTGAGGGCGGAGGGGGCGAAACTCAACAAGGGCGTCGTTTTTGAAGTAATATAATTTAAAAGAAAACTATCCCTGTTTTTGGACAATCTATGGAAAGAATATGATAAAATCACCGTCCCTGGGCTATATTTTAGATGCCTTAGGGCGCCTATGTCGGTATAGAGGGGCGCCAAAGGCTTGATGCGCCTGAGGCGGAGGGGGCGAGCGCCCCCCTTCGTCCCCACCTAGTTACGCTACTGGAAGGAACTCATTTTTTTAATTAATTCAAAAGTTAAGCGTGTTCTTGTTTACTCTATCGATGATTTGCTATCGGTCGGATAAGTTTGCTAGTTGACTAGATGTGAAGCAATCGGTCCTAAGTGGGTTAGTAGTCTAATAATATTTTAAAGAGAGAAAGTTTGAAATCAATTTTAACTAAATTATTAAATAAATATTAATTAATTTTAATTATTTTATATATAAACACTTGGCATGAGATTTCATACGTTAAATAAATATCATATCAAAACATATAGAAATGATAAAGCAGATATATGCTTTCAAATGAAATTTCACTCGGCTTAATAAAGAATAAACAAATGTTGAATGTAGAATTGTTAAAAAAAAAAAAATCAAAGATGTTGGGGGGAGGAATTTAGGTAATTTGGGCACAACTCCAAAATTCTTGCTACAAATGGCTGGCAAGAAAGAAACTGAGGGAAATAAATATCGAAGAGGAGGTCGGGAGTTAAAAGGGCGCTAATAAGGGGGAGGGTGATTTACATAAATTTATTTCTAGTGGCTAATTTAATTTTAATTTTTCTTCTTTTATTTTCTAACAAATAGTGAAAGAGAATTGGATATTATTTTAAGTGTTTATGTTTAAGAAAAACAAACAATAAAAACCATTGTCCCGAGGCAAAGAAATATCTATATTGATCTTTTTAAAAATCATGAGATATATTCCAGCAAAAGGTCATTTCGGTGAAGGAGTGCTCTTAAAAAAAATAAATAAATAGAAATACTTTTTTGAACTTAGAGGGCATAAAAACGTGTATATTTCCATCAAAAATTAAATTGTTTACTTTCTGCGCCTAATGATTCCAAAAATCATTCGCTGACGAAGTGCTCTTTAAAAAATAAATAAATAAAAAACTTTTTTTTAACTCTTTGGGCCTAAAAACGTCAAAATTAATGCGTGGAGCCCCATCCTTTTCTTCCTGCACCTAATGATATCAAAAATCAATACGTAAATAAGCCAGATATTTATATATTTAATTGAAAGAGATTTTACTCAGACTATAAAAAAATTCTAGGTGGTCTTGAATATTTAGTTTCTGAATTATTAGAGTGTCTAATTAAGTCAAAAGTAGTGAGGCGATAAAAAGGTCGAATAAATTTATCGCCTCAGCACTTTCAATAATTTAGAAACTAAATATTCAAGACCAGCTAGAATTTTTCATAATCTGAGTAAAACCTCTTGTAATTAAATATATTAATATTACCGAGCCATACCCAGCGGCGTAACTAGCCTTTGAGGGCGGAGGGGCCGAAGCTCAACTGGGGCGCCGTTTTCGTTCGACCTTTTTTTTTTTTTAGTATTCGAATCTCGCTCAGGCTTTTTTTGTAATTTTTCTCCGGATTTGTGATATAAAACGAATTTATTATGAAATTTCAACAAAAAGCCTTAGATTTTGAAAAGCGGATGCGCGAGGCGCCAAAAGCTTGATGCGCCTGGGGCGGGGGGCGAGCGCCCCTCT